>OMOT01053549.1:0-14138 GCA_900312575.1 Acanthochaenus luetkenii
ACTGTGTCGACTCCGTTACAAACGAAGTTACCTGTGATCTCCGTCACATCAGGCGTCACAATGTACAATTACGTTAATTGCGCCGCTCTCATACCGAAGACATTCAAAGTCCTTCAGCCGCTCTCTGAAAACGGTTAACCTTCTTCTCTGCTGGTGAGATACATCATCACCATTAACTGTTTCCGGAGCCACAGCGACTAACGTTATATCAGTAAAGTTACTAAAATATGCCGTAATCGTTCAATTAATCTTGTTAGCTTTCAATAGCATTAGCTAGCCGCGAAAGGGAGTGATTGAAGGCTAATCTCAACCAATCTAGAATCAGCATTAAAGGTAAACCTCAAACTCACGTTTGATTGGTTAGAATGGTCCCTGTCACAAGGCATACTAGCGAAAGGGACGTTCAAGTGAAGAAGAAAAAAACGGAGAAAAAACGGTCGCACCAGAACAATTATTTCCACTCGCACAGGTGCGACCAATTATATTTCGAGGTCGCACAGACAAAGTTTTGGTCGCAATTTCGAGCCCTGAACTGGCAATGGTGCAATGCACAAAGACAGCGTTAGGTGGATAAAAAGCTTGACGTGCAGCAGACAAGCAAAGACTGTTTCCGTAATTAAAGATGGCTGAAAATACAACCGGACCTGCACGACACTAAAGACATTTGGACTGCAACTTTCAAAACAAAGTCCGGGAATATTTATGCGTTTTCCACAAGCACCATCTACCACCCAGATAGCAATTACTGACTCCTTTCTAGCCAGCTACTTTTTGATGTTAGGATCCTTGTAGTCGTGCATCACACTACACTTTCCTACCGTGGGTGCTGGGGGTGAGGCTCGCCTGAAAAGACATAACCAAAATAAAAAGAATAGCTCTACAGCTGGTCAATATGCATGATCTTGACCTCTATGGATTAGGGATGCACGATATTGGATTTCTTGCCGATATGACGATATTTTACAACTCACTTGGTCGATTGCCTATGCAGATAAAAATGTTCCCCACCTAATTTCAGAGAATCCCCTGTAGTGGAATTAACACATTATTATGCCTACTCTTATCGTGATGGCCCACTGGCAGATGCAGACATAAGAATGCTTTTCAAAATAAGAAAAACTACTTCAACCTAGGTTATTGTAAAACATGCCATATTTTCTTATGTAACATTTTCTTTCAAACACAACTGTAAGATGAATCCTACTTAAACAGGCATGGATGATTCAGGGATCTCCCTGAGACGGTCCTGACAACCACCACAACAAGGGCAAATTTGACCCATTTCACAAGTCGCAACAACAACAATACAAAACAAAAAACACACCCAGATGATGAAGTAAGTGCTGCACGTGACGCATGGGCTACTCCTGATTGGTCTAAATCTCATGCTATGAACACACACACGCATGTCATGTATAGAAGTGATCATGTGAAAGTAAGTGCATTGTACAACTGTATAAAGTCAACTGAAAGAACAAATAGATAGTGTACTCTTATTACACAGTGTTGAATGAGCTTGGGGTGGTTGTATTTTCTGCCTTTATCAAAGAACTGAAGAAAAGGATGCTGGCGTGTTTTGGAACGCAACATTTTGATTATTGCCTATCAGACATCATTTGGACCAAATACACTTGGGAGTGTTGTTTTGGTAGTGTTGGGTCCCAGTCTTTTAGAAAATTAACAATAATATTTTCGGCAATAATTATAAAAGCGAGTCGACCGGACCCGGGGAAGTCTGTGACAAAACTTGGTTTTAAGGTTGGGTTTGTATGGTTGGGAAATATCCACATATTTTACAATACCATGGTATTTGAAAATGTTCAAGGTATCATATTCAATAACAGGATATCATTGATATTCCGCTTTCCATTAAAACCACAGTAAGCTATTTATTAACTCTTAGCATCACTAGTAATTGCTGCTGGTGCACTAATGGATGGACTGAAATGGAAATGTCCCCCCGGGTTCAATTATCTTGATTGATATTTGTCTGTCTTTTGAAAGGTGTAGAGAAGGGACTGAAGTGAAGTACAAATATAGGTGGGGATGATGAAAGGTTCCTGAGATCTTTCTGGTTTGGTTATCCATGCCTGGTAACTACCTGCAAAGAAAACCCTCTTACTTGCCTTTATTCAGGGCTGTAGGCACTACAGCTAGTAGGTTGGCTGCAACAGTCACTAAACTGAAGCCTTTTAGGGCAATCATGTAGACAGAAAAGCCAACTCATGACATTCTACCATTTAGCTAAAACCTAAACTAACATCTTAAGTGATTAAATTCAAATAGCAATACTCTGGTTCCAACACAGGGAACAACTTGTAGCTCAAGGGGTTCTTCTACAAAGTGTTCCATCATTTAGGCTAATTTCCGGTGACATTCCAGCCAGGGAACAGACTTCCTGATCATGACAATGCATTCAGTTACTACAGCTTTGGACAGTGGAACAGCTCACAGACAGGACACAAAGCTCTCTGACAAGCTGCGTGTTCTTCAGGCATTTTCTATAACTTTGCTTAGCTATAACATTGAGAGATGGAAATATATCAGCTCTTTTGGAACTGTCAGTGGCTATCTACAGCATCAGACATTCCTCTGAAGCAAATGCAAGGCTGAAAAAAACAAAACGTTGTCATTAGCCGGGTTTAGAACAGATTTCTGTCAACTGGACACCAAAATAACCCTGTAGCTTTATGAATTACTATTTAGCCTGTCATCTGCCAGCATGCAAGTGCAACAAGAATGTATGATCAACAGAGGCACAGGATTGAAGGCTCTGAGGCTGCTTTCAGCACTATTTACTAAACACTCTGATCTAAAGCCAACAGGGCAAGGTACTTTTCCACTCCATCTAGCACACTATGCTGACGCACTTGCTCCATTTGTCTGTTGTTATCAATGTCATCAGCCGATCACCCACCCTATCGCCGATTGAAATGATTTTCTACTACCAACTGCACATCATGTTAAAGTGCACAATAAGCCTAAATAGTAAAATTCCAATATAGCACTATGTTTAAACAGATTGTCCTTATGGTTGCATGACTATCATAAAACAGGTTTAACCCAAACCTAGTAATTACATTAGTGTGGTTCATGACTTGAGGTGCTCACTCACCTATTGCCACTGGTAAGAGCATGAAAAGTTGGCTTTCTGCAAATCGTTTGAACTTGCTGCACTCTGTAGGATGCAGAAATTTCAGAAATTGGCCCATACTTTTTACGGCATACATTTGACCACTTTCATGACCCGACAATTGAAACTTTTTGCATAAGCCAACGGAGAGAATGGAATACTGTTCCATCTCAAAATAGTCTTTAGATGTGAGCCAATGCCACATGAGGGCAAAGTGGAAAACATTAGAAAGCAATGGCACTGGGTGAATCAACCCATCAGCCGTCTACATCATGCATCCTCCAACCGCCAAATCCCATGACAGTCCCTTCACTGTCTGTCCTTTCTGCCGGGGCTAAAAGCTTTTCACCCCAACCAGTGGGGAGTAGGAAGCAGATGGGTGGTGGGATAGGGGGGGAAACGGCCCTGTTCCGCTCTGTGCTACAATGGGGGAGGAAAGAGACACCAATAGCTATTCACAATTCACTGTCAGTACTGGGGCTCACTGTTCAATGAAAGCCACGGATGCACTGATTGACTGCACTGTAACATTGGAGCCGTTTCACTTATGCAGCGTTTCTTTTACATCAATTTAGCTGCAGTGGTCCTCCATAGATAGAAATTGGACCTACAGCTAAAAATAAATAAATATGAGAATTCACCATCTGGCCTTAATTATAAGCCCGCCCCCAAAAAAAAACAATTACATCTATAGCACTGTGCTATAAATGCAATCAGGGTCCAACATTAACTTTAAAATATTTTTTACCAGGCCAAAAATCTGCATCATACATTTGGCAAAAAAGTATTACCTTAATCATCTTTAGCATCAATTTAAAGTGACAATTATGAACATACATTTTACAACTTCTATTTAAAAAAACAACTCACAATGAATTATATTGCACAGCTCATCATCAGACATTTCAAAACCCTGCTCAATATGATCCTTAAAATTAGGCCTCCGACTTCTTATGCCATCAGCGTGCCACAACTAAACAGCAGTGTTGTCCAATTACCCTGTACTATCATAAGTCCCCCTTTCAATAAAATAAATACAATTAGGTGAATTAACTCTTATTTAAACAGTTTGGTAACAAATGAGTCACTTAACAGCTACCACTTTTCACCTTTACTGCATAACAAATCAAAATCAAAAGCCGCTATAGAGAAATTGTGCCTGTTGCTTTAAGAGTGTTGCATTCTGGGTAGTTACGGCAGACTTGTTTTTCATGTCCGTATACATGCAGTGTTTTTCGGTCAGTGGAGCGGTGAAGACAGACAGCCCAGTGAATGTTCCATGCTTTACACTTTCTTTATATTACTGGTGGACTTTGTGTTCTTTGCACGGAGGTAATAAATGCTCAGCCCCAAGAGAGAAACAGCTTTTGACTCCTGATATCCAGAAAAGAACCGGATAATAGATGCAGTTAGATGTTACCCAGTTAGGAGACAAACCGTATATGTTAATGACAAGAGGTTGTCCCTATGGTTCGGAGCAGGTAACGACCATCTGCCCAATGGTAATGTCGAGTTAGCAGTCACTTCAAACTCAAAACCACCTCTCAGAAAAATGCCGACCTCCGTGACTTTTCTTTTTGGCGGTTTAACGCCGAGTATGTGTCGCCACAACTCTCTAATAACGTAACTACACAGAACTTTCTGGACAGACTGCCATTCAGTAGAAAGTGAGAGCTGCTGATTCGCTGACATCCCGATAGGTGGACAGCAGGGGTCAAAATAGTCTCCGCCGGTCTAAGCACAGAAAAAAATACAGCAATGTTTTCCAAATTATTTACCGGCCAGTTGGCGAGTGACCCCAATTTTTTTATGCGCCAAACCCTACATTTACCCACATTTGGCGGGTGTTAATTTTGGACCCTGAATGCAATTGTAATTTTTATTAGCACAATTGTCCATATAGCATGATATAATGATCCAGATAAGGATAATTCTTACACTGCAACAATGCAAATACATGTTTGTGTGCAGTGTAGAATATGATGTACTATGTATATGATGCAATGTAAAGCCCTTTGAGACACACTTGTATAAAAAGGGCTATATAAATAAAACATGATTGATTGATTGATTGGAACTAATCCTGGAAACCAAAATGACCCCAAGGAGACCATTTTAGACAACTAAATATCTATGGGACAGGAGGTACTCTTGATTCCCAGACAATTATCTCCATTGGGAGACAATAAAGTAAACCTTAGCTTTAACATTAAGGTTATGTTATTATCCACATGCATGTGGCTGTACATTAACCAAGCTGCTATTTATGTTCTTAAAGGATCGCTCCAACAGTAAATGTAACAAATAGGACTAGTTTTAGCATGACTAAAGCATGGCAGAGAATATTCACTGTTCCGGTAGTACAGTATGGATCAGTATATTCCATCAAGAAAAGCATATAGATCCCCAGCAACATTAGGTGCCCTTGTTAAGGGACCACTATTGATTTAGTGAAGACAGTGGATTTAGCAAGTATGAGGTTGGTCAGGTTAAACATTAACATGTCATTACACAGGAGATAGCACCACAGATCACTGACGATCAGCTCCAATGAGGATGGTTTGGGTTAATTTAGCAAGGGTGTTATAAAAGTCAAACAATAAATAAGGACCGTGTCCAGCAATAGGCATAAGCTATTCAGCAAAACATTGACTGCCATATAATGTTGACAGAAACGTTGTATGGGTAATTTTTCATTCATTACAAATTATTAGTTACAGAACCATGGCTATATTCAGTAACTCACACGAGGTAGTTTGACTCAAAAGAAACTACCTATGTTTTATAGAGATATTCCAAACTGTAGTGTCAAAAGTAAGGCACCCGATTAGCTAGACACACAGATTGCACTAATCATAGAAATAATTCACTTTTTAAAACGCATACAACATACTAAGGAAATCAACTCAAACGATGACTTTGTCAAGCAAGACCTAGTCTGGGACAGTCATAGAAACTATCACAATGACCTCTACAGTAGTCAAACTACTAACTATTGATTGACTTGACTTTATAACGTGATTTTAATATTTGGCTTCTCCACACATATGATGATGGTTTATAATCGTGAGTATTTCATCATTGTTGAAGGTTATAATTGGTTAAAAAAACGGCTTTTCAAGCCCTAAACGGGTGTTAACGTTTGGTTGGAAAGCTGTTGGTGCAAACAAGTAAAGTGAGGATATCAAGGATAAAAAGCCTCCCCACCCCCACTCCACCCCAGGGGTCTGCTAATGGGAACAACCTGGTTCAGGACTGCTAGTCAAGTTAGATAACTAACGCCAACTAGGAGATACAACAAATGCACAACAATCGCATATTCATGTAACTCTCATGAGAGGAAGGCCAAGATTCTGTTTACACTTTCCACAAGCTGGCCTGCTGGCTAGCTTTGATTGATTTGGCTAGCAGAGGCTAACGCATAACTTAGTCGCCTAAAGAGTTGCTAACTAGCTGAGCTGTAGATGGGCTTAACGTTAGTTTGTTTACTTGCTACACACCTACAATTCAAAATGGTGTATCTAGCCCACAGGAACATATGACTGACAACAGAAGAGGCATTCTGCTGACCTAAGTTAGCTTAGTGTTCAATGCGGAGAATTTACAAGCTAGCTAACAAAGCTGAACGATTAGCTTCAACGACAGCCTCGAAGCGGAGGAAGTTCTGCTCTCTGCGATATTCACCTAACGTTAGCTAGTTCTAGCTGCAAGCTAATTCTTATACATGATGTTACTTACCGTTGGATTTTCCTGATGGTTATATTTACTGCAAAGCAACTGCGTGTACTGTTCTTTCCTTTTGTCAGTGCGAAAAAACAAGACGCCTCCGTTGGAAATGTGCAGCAGAAAAGTTCACTGAGCAGTCAAAGGTACATTCCCCGAGCCCGTGACTCAAGCCAGGGAACATAACAAAAACAGTTATATTTCCGCTCTGAAATGTTTCTTCTTTTTCCTTCTTCAAAATAAAGCCGAGGTGTTAGTAATCTGCGCTTGCCACACAAACGATCCGAGTTCGCAACCAGCCTCAATGACCCCGTGCGCCCACTGTAGCAAACCTCTTTTATAGTCCGGGTCCTCGAGGTCCGGTGTTCCGGTGCAGGTTTGTGTTCCTCCCTTGTAGTTAATGAGCCACACCTGTTCTCAACAACCTGCCGGACCCCGGGCCTCGAGGACCGGATAGACGACCCCTGGCCTAGGCGACCTGAGCCGGGTTGATCATATGGGCACAAAGCAACCGATGTTTTCTTTTTATAACTTACATATTTTAAAAACAGTGACCACATAATAACCAATCACTCACGTTAACTTGTTGTCCCCACAACGTGTCTGTGCAAAGAGTCCTGCATTTACCGTTTGGTCTGTGCCAGTTAATTAGGTTAAAAGACCCGTGTTTGGTACAGCAGGATCGAACCCTCATCCCAAAACATCTAGAAGTTTATAACTGCCAAACATTTAAAACCAAAGACTAAAAAAACAAAACGCACATCAAACAACTTGGACGTGGGTTCCCCGATTTGATTTGTGTTCCGCTGTACGTCCCATAAATGTATTTTCAAAGGCAAGTTGTGTGCTTTTAGTTTGAAGGTATATTTGCTAAATCGGAACCCTCTTTTGCGTTAGTACCCGTTAACTTGACACGTTTCCCTGCCCGTCCCAGTCATGGTCCCCGTGCCGTCTAAAAGCGCAGCAGTCGCTGTCTAGTGGTGGAATTATCGCCACCCTGTGGCCATCGAAGAGATGTTTCCCTCCGATAGGGACTTCCTGCGCTCTCCACTCCCCTGTCACCTGCTATCTAGCTGTGGCATCCGTTTTGAGAGGAGACACAGGACAAAACTAAACTTTTAAGGTTTAGTTTCCTCTACTTAACATTTGTATGCCGTTCTGTCTTGATAATCAGAGAACATTGTGCTCAGCCGTTTGTGAAACGTGTTAGTTTCTGTGGCGTGTCGACCACAACGGCTCCCAGCATACATCTGATGAGTGTCAGTCTTGGGAAGAACAATGACGTGTCTTTAGGCCATAGACACGTTAAGACCCGTCTAGCATTTAACCAGGCTGACAATCTTCCCATGAGGCCTTTTCTCCACTCGGTTTCTAAGCAACGTGGCTCAAAGGGAAGTAAATGGAGGCAACATAACAGATCACTCAACTGAAGCCATACCCTTGGCTGTAGCACAAAGGCAACATTGTCCCTTATTCCTTATTCCTCATACACCTGTCTTAGGCGAAAAGGGAAACAGTGAATGTACGGGAACTCTGTAACATTAGAAATACTGCTGTTGATCTGTAATCAGTCTCGTAAGAATCAGATTACTAAGGGACACATTGTCCAGCGCAATAAGAATCGCATTTCCCAATCTCATGGTATTATTGTTTAACAAGGGACACAGTTACCCAAAATATTATAATGGTCAGTGTTGTTCCCTTTGAGAAACTACCCTTCTAGTTGGCAACGAAATCAAACCGTTTTAGATGTTCAATTTACTTCCCGGTAAACATCACATCAAATAAACCAACCTCCGCGGCTTTTGTGTCGTTTCAGTGGAACTGGATGTGAAATAAAAGCAAGGCAATACTAGATAGTACATCAAAGTTATATCAAACATTGAAAATATAAGCATTTAAACAGTGTATATGTTTTGGCTCAGGTAAAATCCAGTGGCTAAAGTTCATTTACACTCGTTGGCCTATGTTGGTGCCAGAAGCCCAAAACACAGCATAGTCTCCCACACTGCCACTTTGAGTTATAAGCCACTATGTGATAGGCCATACCCACAAACACCACCAAAATCCATATCTTGAATATTCCTAGGCCCCAGAAATAAGTATGACTTCTCATGTGTATGCTCAACAACAACAACAATAATACACATATATTGTGAGAACTAACAGTCCAGCCCCATTGTGAATATGTATGAGAATACCAGCAGACTTATTATGCTGTCATGCAGACCTATATTTACATCTTCACCTAGCGTTCGCTGGTTGGAAATCTTGCCTCTTTCCATCTTGGATATTAATACCATACCAAGAGCTTCGCCTGCTGGAGGTTACTGTGGTGTAAAGGTTATTATGCCTAGTGTTCTCCAATTTTAACCAGGAAAAGCTACGCTTGAATTAATTACTTTATTATTTTGTTTTATTTACGGGACAAGACATTCGATAATTTCAGCACAATGTCCAAAATAAATGTTATTATCAACAAATGTATCATCAAAATAAACCACAAAATACTGTCAGGAAGAAATCTACTTAATTAAGATAGCCTATATTCAGGCTATTTTGTATTTTCCAAATACTGAAGATACATGTTTGAAACGTTGATTGACAAACAAAATCCTATCAGTTGTCTCATGTCAATTGATAAAACGTGATGGACAAAGGAAAAGAGGCAAAGGAGGAGGAAGTTATTTCAGTTATTTCGTAGTGCGTCTCTGATAGCATGGGCTATGCTGTTTCACCTCACTTGTTTGAGTTTCGATTCCAGCTTTTTGAATAGTTGAAAGACCTGCAGGTGATAACCTGATACGGTCATGTTGGTCCTGGGACTGGCAGGTGAGAGTAGATGACATCCCTCAAACAGTCAAAGGGAAATACTCATCCAAAGTCAGCAAGATTCCTTTTCCATAACGTTATATATCCATTTTGGGGAATAAATAATTATCTGAAGTTGTAAACGCACAGTTCATTTCTCTGTATTAGGCCTATAGATTTATTATATATATTATTTAAGAGTTTATCTACAGACTTATTATTCACACATTGAGGTATAAAATGGTACCAAAATTTAAATGCATGTATTCTTAGCAAATGTGCCTTAGCTTCTGTGGTTAGTGGGCCAGTGGTTTGACATCTCGTTTGTTTGAAAATCTTTGCTGGTTTTGACAGCTGCCGAAGGACCCCTGTTTGGCGCATGCGCATATCGCTCCCTTCTTAGCTGTCAACTGCACCAGATATAACGGACAAACGCTTAGCGGGTTAGCTAGCATAGATATATAACTTTTTTGGGACAAAAAAAGCTTCTTTAAGAAAAGTAATGAGGTAGCCGTTAGACAGTCAAGACAAATAATTACGTTTACCTTGACTGCAATAGACTGGTATTGCCACATTGAAAATGGACCAGGGATTTGAAGACATGGATTCAGAGAGCCGGTGGCAAAACCTATACATAGTAAGTATGTTAGCTTAGCATAGCTAACAGAGACGATAGCTTACTAACGCTAGTTCAAGCGCGCATTTAATTTAGCCAGCTAATAGCTTGGCTAGCTAACCAAAGCTATGTGAGATTGTCGTAGACTTCTAACGTCAGCTACCTAGCTTGTCTTTCTTCGCGAGTCTTTCCATAAGATTTTCTCTCCAGTTCGCTCCAAGTTTGGTCTGTTGTCGGATAGTGTAGCTTAAACGTTGACGTAAGCCCAGTGTCATATGTGTTACATGTGGTCGAAGCTCTCTCTGTGTCTATTCGGTGTAGTCACAAACTAGTTTTTTTGTACTTGTTCGCTCCACGAGTTCATTGGGCTCATGTTCAAGCCTGCTGTGAGAAGTACAAGTAGTCAAGCACAAACTAACCTAATGCAATATGTATCAGGGGTGTCATTTTAGACTGACACGTTTCCAACAGGATATTACTGGTTCCCTGCTGTTCTTTCAGACTCAGGTGTTCCAAGTTACACAGCTGATGTATGCTCATGTCAAGTGCTGGTGGGATATCATCATTGACTTATTTGCGTGTGGTGATTTATTCCCCCATGATTACCATAGGACTTTCTAGCCGGTGTCTTTTCTCTAAATCATCTTTGAACTGTCCTCAGGAAATCAGGAATCAGTCCCACGAATGCTCCTACAAAGTCGCAAAGTATCCAGAGAATCGCAATCGCAACAGATACAGAGATGTCAGCCCATGTAAGCAAAACGTTTTCTGCGCCAACTGTAAATAAACTGTTTATATGATTCGTTTCTCTCTGCAAACCTCTAACCACGTGCGTTTACCAATAACTAATCCCTAAATCTTTTTTCTCTCATACTCCTTCCAGTTGATCACAGTCGGGTGAAGCTGGAGAACACAGAAAATGACTACATCAACGCCAGTCTAGTAGTGATGGAGGAAGCCCAGAGAAGTTACATATTGACTCAGGCAAGTCCAAGGCAGAGTTGTCCAATTGTGCCGGCTGCCAGCTAGTTAGCCATGTACTAACAGTGAGCCAGCTACTTTTACAGTAAAAGTTTACAATCATTCATTTTTCAAGGTCTGTAATATACCACACATCGGGAGTGCCAATAGGTTAATATTCTTGCCATTGCCCCCGCCCCTTCTAAACAGTGTATTGATGTGACCCTCGCTTCCTCCTACACGCGCACTGTCAAAGCCGTTTAATTTATCTTGGAAGAAGTTAATGCATGCCGGTAGATGCACTCATGAATGGTCTACAGCCAGCTAATAACGTTATCAGGAAACCGCTGACAGGCAGGCCCATATGCCAGAAAACTAAAGCAAGCTGGTCAGTTTTGTTTTCCAGTCATGCTGAATTAGATTATAGTGTCAGTGAGCATGTTTGATGAGAGGGAGTGCGGGTTTGGTTTAGCTAAATAATTTAACCCATGATGAGTTAAGACTGCATCACGTTTTTCTGTTTAGAGCCGTGTTATTCTGAGGGAGAGAGAGAGAGAGAGACTGAGCGAGTGTGAATGTATATGCAGAAAGACAGTGACCGTGTGTGCGCGCGCCTGTGTATCTTTACAATAAAGGAGTGTTGAGTGTGTGCTATTGCTGATGCTATTAATTTCCCCTGAAATACTGAATAATGGTTACTTTTAATAAGAAAGTAAAACATGACTATTCTAAGAATATTCATTGAGAATGTTTGTTGGATAATGTTCACATAATTAGATGGGTTCTTCTATAGTACCATCACACAAAATACACAAGTGACGTGCGTCAGCTTATCTTTAGTACTTAATACAGTAATTTGTACCCAAATGTATTTTCCTTCATCAAAATGATTCATTACATCCATCCACAATATGATATCATTTAATACTTTCTGGCTTTTTTAAGTCCTTATCACTGCTCCAGGACATGCCACCATTACTAATGAAATTCGATTGATCCAGAAACCAGCCAAAAAGGAAGGCACATCACACTATGGTTATCTCAATTTTGAAATGGGGAGGGTTAGGGTTAGCAGTGAAATGCAGATAATCTTGTATTGTTTACTAGATAACACTCATTCCTTGGTTTTTTTATGTGTGCTGCTGTGTGGATTGTAGCCTATGTGATGCAAGTTTTTTAAATGATTTAAAACCCCAAGTCAAACTTGGTAGCATTCTGGTCAAGACTCCTGAGGCACAGGGAATAGTCTATGCATCTACTATTCATTAATACATATCTTATTAGAGTAGACCCAACAATAGTGCAATTCTCTCAAATCTGTACTCATTACTGTTAATGATATTGTGATGGCATTTTAGGCTGAAATTCTATGAACACTAATTGAAGGCTAACATTACAAATGGTTACAGTTAGTCTTTCTGACTGGCATGCCATAGGGGTAATGTAATTTGTTATCAACAGTGGTTCTTAATACAGGACCCCCACATGGTTGTGTGTTTACCCAACATTAATATTCTCATGGATACAAAGCCAACTGATAATTTGTACTTTGTGGGGGAAATAAGTGATGAAATAACCATTAAAGTTATTCTATTCTATTCAGTTTAATGACCGCACAGCCATGCTGGTGGAATTTGTTATCGGTACAGTGTGTAGCAGCTCGGTTCCAACATAGAACAACATTAGACCAACATCAGCATACAATAAACACCATATTGCACAACATCGAATAACCACAATAATAAAATCACATACACACAACACCAACATTACAGTGGGAAACATTTGCAAGGAGGGGGCATTAAGTTCATGTGATTTTGTCCAAGCATGACCTGCCTCAGTAATTTAAAGCCAAGCAAAGCTTGCACAGTTCAAACTGACAAGATATGAAGGCTCTCGTGATGTTTGTGGGTTGCAGACTTCTAGAGTCACTTAATTTGACAGAAGCTGACATAGCTTTTGGAATGTAGTCTTACAGAAATAAGTCAACTTTTTGGCAAACTACCCAATTGATTGTTAACTTTCATGTACTGTGCATAATGCTTCGCTACAAGAAGTTTGGTGACATTTCTTTGTGTCTTCAATGGTTGTGTACTTTGGTACTTTTGAGATGAGGCAAAGCCAGCTTGTACCATTGATTAGCGGTGTGCTAAAGCATTATAATGTACCATATCAATCTAAACAAATAAGGGACAAACTAAAGTCAACCAGCTATCAGTCTCCTCGTAGCACAACGGTATATTGATAATTAGATATTTTATTTAATCAGCCCTAATGGTGGAACCATGCACAAAAAATGCCTGTGGTTCTTTCCACTATAACATCTAGTAATCAGTACGGAGCCAAACATCAAAGAGTGTGTTGCTGTATTTGTATTTTTTACGTCCTCAGAATGAAGCATTTCATTGTATTTAAACGTGACCAAAAAAAAAGCAAACTTGAAGTTGAGACTTGATGCCAACACCTCCAAATTTTCCATGGCTTTGTTCATGCTAACCACTCCGTGTATTATTCAAAAGACATTTGTGACATCTAAGTTCAAGTTCAAGTTCATTTATTTATATAGCCCTTTATCACAAGCATGTCTGTCTCAAAGGACTTTACAGAAAATGAGCCAACTAGATCTACCTGAATGTCAATCAGAGGAAATTACAGAATAGTAAAAGACAAACAGAAACAGAATCAAGTACAAGACAAACAAAATCAATGCAGCAAGCCATAACCCCAACTATTCCACAAGGCCTAAGTTACCCGGCACCACAGCCTTAGACCCTCAATGCATGCAAGGAAAAACTTCCACCAAAACCTTATTGGGGAAAAAATGGAAGAAACCTTGGGTGGGCCAAGTCAAAGAGGGATCCCTCACCAGGACGGCTGAGCAGGAGCAGGTGCCGG
>OMOT01053549.1:30850-59594 GCA_900312575.1 Acanthochaenus luetkenii
CCTATTAAACTGCCCTACAAAGAGTAATCAAACTAAAATAATCCACAATCCACTTAAAATACTTTTGACGGTACAAAAGTGGACTAAATAAATGATTGAATAGGGGTATTTAGGGGTATCATTTAGGAGTCATCTTTATTGACATGAAAGCTAGAACCCTGGTCACTTGCCTTTTGAAACACACACACACAAATTACTGCTGTTTGACTTAGTAGGGGGATTTATCAGGGAGGGGTTGATGGCTGCTCTTGAGCCAAATGAACAAACAGCTGGCAATGTGTCGGATATCAGCTTGTCGAGACACACAGCTTCAACGTCCACCTGGTGTTTCAGTCGGCTAGCTAACAGTTAATTAAGCTAACAGTTAGTTAGCTGCTAACTTATCCACACGAGTCTCTGACAGCCACACATACACGACCGCTGTTGACAGGACTTAACGTGGAACCAGGCGGAAGTGGGGGAAAAACGAACTCACCGTGATAAGGGTGAAATCTTTGAAGGAGGGGTCCGTGCTGTCTATGGCGACAAACATGGCGCTGTTTCGCAGGCACGGGGTCAACAAGCTGCCGACTGACGGATCTACGTGTAAGTCAATTATCTAAAATGACGTGCTACTGCAGCTTCGCCTTCTGTTTGCAAACCTGGTGTCGTCGTGCGCCTGCCGCCTTCATTCACCCGGCGTCGATGGACCATTAGTACGTACTTCAAATGCCTGACGTAAATATATTAAGAATACATTACACTTTTGGTGAAGGCGGACATGAACTACATGTATCGGTGCCTTCCCTACAGCATGTGTTTTGAAAATAATAATATTATTATTTTTTCGAGTATTTGTATGGAGCAGGCATAGGAACGGTCAACTTGCTGTTCCGCAAAGATTTTCTACATGGAAGAGATCTGCAACTCCTTTTCCTCAGTGTGCTTTGCGGCGCAAATGGATTTGAGTTCTTCCTCATATTAGTGCTAGACGTGATTCTTTTAAAGCTCAGACTGTATCTTTGAATGGGAAAATGTACACTTCAAAACGGTATTTTATCTTTAAACTGTGCAGATTCTTTGGGACATAGACTAACGTTACGTGCTATTATGTTCCTCTTCTATATTACTTCTAATTTTGAAGACAATTGAGGGGCCTATCAGATATCCAACATGTCTCAGATATAAAATAATGTTTGTGAATTTAGAGCCCCTAACCCCGCTTGCAGTGTATTATAAACTAAATTAGTTTCTTTTGAATATTATATATATTAGTTTTAAAAGATGCCTTGGCATCAATCCAGATTCTTATAATGGCTTTGGCTCAATTCAGAGTACAGATAGTCTATACAACTATTAGCATCAATATTATGTAACTTGCAAAAGAGCATATATTTATTATTTTATATATATATACAGAACTGGACAGCCAACAGTTTTAACACACCCTTACTTTTGCTGATGTTTTGTGTCCCTTAAATATTTAGTAATTATAACAGTGGCTTAGAGCAGTTGAGTGCTGTGGAACTTGTTTTCTATATTGTTTTCTTTTCTCCCAGTGTTAAGTATCAAGAAATATGTATTATTCACCAATAGCAGTCTATTTTTAGTCATTACACTCTTTTTTTTACCTTGTGGTTCGGTTGTGATACAGGATCTTCATCTCAAACCCTTTGCTTCTTTGAGCTATTTTGTAGCCAATATCTCCCATTCCAATGATTCCCAGAGTGGACCCCGTGACTTCAAATCCCATCAGGCTTTGTGGTATACGGGTGGTGTTCAGTTCTATCTGAACATACAGATGGCCACCTTCACCCCGAGGCTGGCGATGAACGGCAGATCCAGGTGGTCGTCAAAGGTCAGAGTAAAGTTTCAGCGTTGTGTTCTCTGTATGTTGTGTATCTTTATCAACAACAACAAAATTCGAGTTGAAAACGGAAGAGGCAAAGTTAAAGTTTTCATTTAATTTGTATTTTTGAGTTTCCAGGTTCAAGCTATGTAGTCATTAGCTGAATGGTTTGCTCTCAGTGGTTGTGACATCGTGACATTTTGGCCACTGATTTGAAATCTGAACCTTTAGAGAAACAATGACAGGACAGCAAAAAGTGTGCCAACCAGCCCCGGTCTCCCCCACACTCAGACACTTAAACTAGGTCAGGGTGATGAATGCCATCCTGCTTAACTTTCAAATTAGCATCTCAACCTGAGCTTGACATTTACAGTCCAACAAAACAAGAGGCAATGGACAGGCTGAGAGCGGTGGACTTTGGCCCTGTCTTCACCTTCAGCATCTCACATTCCCAAAACATTGCATGTTTCAATTCCCTCAAATATATAAGCTATATATGTCTTAATGAATTCAGCAAATCCTCCATCAACAGTGTCCATAGAAGATCAAATTACTATGAATTCTTAAGAAGAAAACATTAGTATTGTGGTGAGCACTCCCTAACAAACTAATGGGCACAATTTTAATTTACACTGACTGATAAAACGCATGTGGTCGTAAAATATTTTTGAATGGCATCAAAATAAAAAAAATTAGTTTTATGATTTTTATAAGAGGCCTCACCTTTTCACCGGGAGCTTGAGCAGTTTCTCCAAGCCCTACTGTTTCCTGAGACTGAATTATGAAGAGTAGAAACTGAAGGTTAAGAGGGAGAGAGGCTGAGATTTAGGTGGTCTGGTGATCACTGTTGCAGAGGCGGATCTGAAAAGGGTGCAGAAGGCAGGGGGCCGAGGGCGAGGGATTCGTCATGCATGTAGCCCAGGCAGGCAGAACCACCTGGGTGGGGATTGGTGCAGAGGACAATATGGCATTGGGACAGCGGCCAATGGCCAGTCATCACCCCACTAACCATAAACAGACGGTACATGAAAAAAGCTCAAATCCCGGGCTGGGTTCAGGATTCACAATTATTAAATGGTGGGTGAGAGGAATTCCAACTCAGTGAAGACGCTCCAGTCACATATTAATTCTCCTTCTATCTACTTGTCAGTTTCATAATGCTCTTCCTTCAATTCAGTGGAAATTTCACAGTAGATTCGATTAGATGAAGCTATAATGATCCTCATGGGGAAATCGGGCCATTGAAGCAGCAAGCAGTAGTTGGATACATCAAAGAAGAGCTGGATAAAAATAAGAATAGAGCAAAAGGCGGTTATATAAAAATAGTGAAACATACTCAAACCAACAATTCCAACACTCAGACATAGTATGAATGAAAATGTGCAAAGAAATGATGGATTCCAGTATTATATCAGGATGTGCAAAATTGCAGCAGTGGTGTAGCAGCATAACTTACTGCAGGCACAGGACAATTTGAACACACAACCACTAGGGAGCAATGCTACATTAACCTCTGATTTTGTATTTGTGGCAGCATGACAACTCAACATGTGGCTGCAACTTTGCATACAAGGCTTATCAAGGGTTGCTTATCAGTGCTGAAGCCACTAATGGAAGCTACTGTACAGGTTACATCTGTATCTGGCTATACACTTACAGGTCACAACCCACATTACCCACCAAGTACCGACGCCACCTCCATGGTGCACAGGACCCCAGCTACTGTAGATCCTTCTATTTGCGATGGCTACTCAAAACTATGAATGAAAGCATTATACAAGCTAACCAATACAAGCTCATCACATAATGTGTATTCAGTCAGGCAGAGTCGGACAAAGTGTTAAATTAGCAAAATATGAATGAATGAATCTTTATTTCGAACAACAACAACCAAAATAAAAAAATAAATACAATTTTATATATATATATATATGATTTTTTAAAAACACAACTTATATAAGGCTTGCTCGAAAAAGGATAGGAAGAAGCAGAGGCTTATCTAGTCCTACCCCCATTCTCAACTGTTAAACTATATTATAATACAATACACATATTATATATGTACAAATAATTCATCCTCAAAATCCATATAACTATCAACACACTACACCACCATTTATGCTACAATAACAAATCCCCATACACAATAGATAAACATACTCTATTAACCACTTTCTTTTGTAATGTTTCTTAAATTGAATTTTGTTGCAAGTCCAACTTAAGTCCATTCCACAGATTAACCCCACAGCATGAAATACACATACTCTTCATAGTAGTATGTGCATAAATCTTCTTCAATTGAAATTGGCCCCTCAAATTATAACCCCCTTCTCTATCCAATTTCTTTCTTTTGTATATTATCTGGTCACAGATTATTTCTTGCTTTGTACATTATCTGAGCTGTTTGAATCAATCAGATCCATGAATTTCAAGGCGTGTGACTTCAAGAATAGATTATTTGTGTGATCACGATATCCAGCATTGTTTATTATTCTGATGGCTCTTTTCTGTAGTATGTGTAATTGCTGTAGGTTGCTTCTGTAGGTATTACCCCAGACCTCCACACAGTAAGACAAATAAGGCAATACAAGTGAATAATATAGAGTATGAGGCTTCCAGCAGATTTTGTAGTCCAATATCACACCTAGAAATTTATTTTCATATACTCTTTCAATTAAAATATTGTCAATCATTACCTCCACTTGAATGTTCGTATTATAATTACCAAACAACATTTTAGTTTTGTTAAAATTTAAAGATAATTTGTTTCGATCAAATGTTTGTATTTCAATTGTGATGTCCTTCAACAGCTGCTGTAAGTCCATCCCAGTGCAAAGAATGTTTGTATCATCCGCAAATAATACAAATGTCATTATTTTGGAGACTGTCATTAATATATAGGATAAACAATTTTGGACCTAAAACTGATCCTTGAGGTACTCTTGAGGATTTCCAAGCAAGATGAATTAAACATGCCTATATTAACAAATTGATGCCTGTTACTTAAATAGCTACATACCCAATTAAATTCGACCCCTCTGATGCCATACCGTTCCAATGTATCTAATAATAAACTGTGTTTTCTCTTTCATAGTCCCAATCAGAGGACACCAGTGGATCAATCTCAGGCCATGTGTCCAGATGCCTCAATGCACCACACATTCATAGACCATTGGGTTGCTAATGTACAAATTCCTGGCTGAGTTGGTGTGTTGCATGTCATAAGCTGTCTCGTGTTTGCAGGCAGGTGAGGGCTTTATGGTACACGGTGTCACGGTACAGTCAGAGGAGACGCTGAGTGAAAAAGCCCTTCAGTAAACTCTCCCTCACCATAATAGATTGGTGACGTGAGTCCACGTCCTGACTCAGCTTATTGGCATGACAAAGCTCTTTGAAGAGTCTGCTGTACTCGCATACAGGATTAATAAAAGGTGTTTGTGCCACGTTGTCATATCCATCGCCTTGTATGTTCTGGCAGCGGTAAATTGCAGTGAAATGAGACATGGAATATTCAGCTCATCCGTATGTATTCAGATTCAGTGATTGGTGCTAAACCATGACACATCCAGAGAGACAAAATAGTAATAATAATCTTTGATGAGTCAGAGATGCTGCTGCTCCTTATTATTGGGTAAATGCACACAGTCAGAGTGCTGGTTACTGACAATCATCAAATAGAAAATGTCATTTATCTGAATAAACACCACGGTTCCTTGTTTGGGGTGCTGGCATGCCACCCTGTCAAATGAAAATAATTGAATTTGATCATTTTGAAAATGCCATTTAAGTTTCCCGTTAGGTTTATTCCACTTTGATAGGACATTATCACGTTTTAGCACACATACCCATATTGTCAGCATCCTGCATTACTGTTATTGATACTGCCAGTTCCTCTGGCATCAAGCCAATCAATCATGTTGAATATACTGTATATGCTTAGCTTTTAGTTTTGAGGCTGGGCTTGCTGAGCTTGTTGGAGGATATCTGACCCTAACCCTAACCCACCTTTGTGACCAATCAAACGGCTTCTACATCCTCATATTCCCTCAGCTGCCTTTATCGCTCTTTCACCACCGCTGTTGTTGTTTTTGTTACATTTTTGTCACCACTATTTTGACTGGGTTTCTATTTTGCCCAAGTTTGACTTTGTTGTAAGTATACCGCTGCCTTTAGTGACACAGGCTCCTCCCACAGTGTGTTTCTGGGGTCCCCTGGAAAAGGCTGGAGGATTTCACCTCCCATAGATGCACAGAGACACACACAAACACACACACACACACACACACACTGACATCTGCATCAACTCCACACGCAACGCTCAGCATGTTCTGGTTCAGAATAAATCCATCTGCTGGGTAATCCAGTCAGCTTGACTGTCAGCTTGCTGCTTATGACGTACAGTGCTGTGAAGTGAAGCCACAAGTCAGCCCAGTAAGCACCAGTAAGGCTGGCCTTGCTCTCTGACCGCCATCGGATCACCTGCTCCACTCTGGTGTCCAATGACCCAGGCTTTGTCCACGGATACAGTATCCGTCTACAGTTTACGACAGGCATCTTAAAACGATGCGCTCTTACACAGGATCATAACATCACGGATTGACAACAGACAAGTATAACTTGGCACAATCACTAAAAATCTACATTATCTTGAAAAATCACAAAATCATAAAATACAGTATCATTGTTATTGATTATGACACAGTTTATTATGAAACATTGTGATCAAATTCCTGCAGATGAATTTCATGCAACGTAGCATGGTTAATGTAGACCTGACTTTTAGGGGTTTTCCTCTCGATAAGATCACAGCGCTAAGCCAGGGAACGACTGCCGCAGTTTAGCTTGCATGTGAACTTTAGACACACTCTTCGTGTCGTCGCTCAGCACAGGGTTATGTCTGTGAGGTTAGGTAACGGGTAATCACTGAGAAGTGTTTTGCTGCTCCTCTGCTGTGCTATGCTGTGGCTCTTCCATCCAGCACCGGCTAATTGGCTAAAGCCGCTGTTACCTAACGATAGAGCCCGTGTGGAGCCATGGGCCGGCTGATTTAGAAGGTGGCTCCCCAGTCCAAAGCCTCTTGGCGGTTGAGCTGTGGCAGACCAGGCCTCATCGCTGGTGACAGCCAGTCAGATCAATGTCATGCACACCTAGTTGTCCGAGGTTGCAGTGCCAGCTAAACAGTACTCGGGGTCAAATACACCGATGAACTCTCAGGCAATGACTTCTAGTAAGAGAACATAACAATGTTGCTCACTAGAAAAAAGGCCAGGGAGAGAATACCACAGCTTCACAAGGTTTAACAACAATGCTGCCATGCCATTGATTAGATTAGATTAGATTAGATGCACTTTATTGATCCCCTAGGGGAAATTCAGGTGTTACAGCAGCAATTGGCAACACAATGCCAGAATGGGGAAGGCAATAGGAAATGACCCGTCTGTACTGAATTGCTCACACTGGCACAATATTGGTTCAGGTGCCATGGCAACTTAGTGTGAATTGCAAGCATTCGTGCTTGGTAATGTTACCTTGAATTTGCACTACACCAGGTGTGTCATCTTTGTTGAATCATTAGAAAGGGGGTAGGCTTCATTTGTATATATATCAGAAAATTATTTTCATTCAATAAAAATGAAGGTCACCTCATTGCCTGTACTCTTTACTATTATTACTATTATTTACTTCTCCATTAATATTCATGTTTATACAGTAGTGACTGTAAGTTATGGAACAAATGAAGGTATCTTGCAAAGTCAACAAATAATAGTATCAAATGGCCATTTTAATTGAGGCATAATATGAGAGTGCATATTATTTGCATCATGTCTAAAACCCACAAGTCCATCCATCCATCCATCCATCCATCCATCCAAGTCCATCACTGGTAAATTGTTCGACAGCCTTTTTCTTTAGTGCTGTGTATTATTAATATCTGCATGTCATGCATGTGTCGCAAATGTATTTCAAACATTTAGAACTTGTCTTTTACTTTTAGTTCATGATTGCGATGAAGCATTACGAGTGTGCGTTGTAGTAGGCCTGTCTGGGACTGTGAACGTGGGCAGGATTTTGCCGACTCAGTGGAAGGGAGGGGTTGTCAGTGTACTTTATAAGGCCATTAAGAAAACGCTCCCTGGAACACTGTGGCTTTGACTTCCACTAATCGTCTTAGGCAAAGCATGGCTCCCAATGTGCTTGAGAACACCTGTACATGGCAATAGCTTAGCAAATGCCTATGCATGGTCGTTATCATCATAATCTGTTTCATCACCATCGTGCAATACTAAAATAAAGATATGTATTTCTGATTATTCCTGTTTACCTTATTATGTTGAAGAAAACATCTCAGTCGGAGTCCATGCAATGCAACGGAAGTACAGAATTAACTTTTAAAAGAATAATAATAAAAAAGTTGAATCCCCAAACCGCTTCAAAGGGCAAGGTAGCAAATACGCCTCCTTGGGTCCGACTCTGCAAGAAACAGCGAGACAGATGAGACACACGTCGTGCATGGAAAAACTATTATCACAAAACGCACTGGCATGACACTACATTGTTAAACACAAGAATGTGAGCAGGTATACGTCTACCCTACCTCACACCAACTCCAACAGCCTTAGACGAGTGATCACTTTGCCTCTTTTATGAGCTTTTTAAATAATTGGTATATTCTGAGTTTCTAACAGCAACAAATGTCACCATCCCCTGACCCTATAGGATTTTTAGGCCTGTGTGAATATTATAGTGATACCATAGGACATGGAGGAAGGAAAAACAACGATAAAGTACGTTAAAGTAACTGAAAACTCGCTATTGAACCCATATTATATAAATAAACATGATTGATTGATTATAGGAATATTATAGTGCTTTTTCATCAGGGAATGAACAGTTCTGCATGAATTCTACATTCACGGGGGCAAACCGGCATCCAGGGGCAACGCGCGCCCCCATTGGCCGCTGCCCATTCCACGTGACCAGCAGCCGTGACGTCAGGCTGCAGGGGTCTTTAGCGCTTGCTCGGCAGGCTCAGGGAGAAAGCTCGAGGAGTTCAGACCGCGAGCAGCCCGCGTCGCAGCCTGTTCACCAGCCTGCTCACCGCCTCGTAACCTTCCGCTCACAGTGATGGACTCGTAGAGACGTTGCAGCACCTGCCGGCGCAGCGCAGCGACCTACAAGCGAGGTGAGTGACGCTACACGGCGCCTCGTCCGCTCGCGTCCAGCTACAGGTGAGATGACCCGCCGCGCCGGAGGGATAACAGTTAGAGGTCGAAGCGTTAAAACGGTAAACCAGTTCGACTCTGCCGTGTAACACTGGGAACAACACGAACCAACTGGTTTTGCGCTCACAACTTTGTGCGCTGCCTCTCTTGAGGACCGTGTGCAGCGGGATGCTGGACGGGGATTCGGTGTTACCTACGTTTCTAATTGGACGAGGTTACTTCTTCGCTTGGAAGGGCCGGATATGGGCTGCTTTCTTTTCACTCTTCGTGTTTACTTGTGGCAGAGTAAACAGGAAGTGGAAAGGAGTCTGTTGACCGCACACACACACATGGCTGGGTCTGGGGGGGCAAACAGGACCTTTTCTCATTTCAGCAGCAAATATATACAATGTGTCAGGCTTTGAATTAAAGCAATTAAAGGGACAGGTCGCCTTATTTCTGCGATTGGATTGTGTGGCTGAAATATGAGAGTGAGTTGAAATGTAGTTTATTTTACAGTGAATTCGTGTCTTTGAGTGGAAGGATTCCAATCCAGGATACAGCTCCATTATTCATTCAGTGTAACGATGTAATAGACGTGTAATGTGTTTTCCTCACAATGGGCTTGCTGTCTTGAGTATTACATGTAATACAGTAATTTCTCCTTTAGTATTTAAGTAAAAAATGAAATGGGAAAATACTTAAGTGGAAAGTATCTGGGTAACAGCCAGGGTATTAAAATAATTTTCGACCACATTGGTTTGAGGATTAATAACTGACTGAAGACAAGATGACTACTTCACAAAGTACATGTGTCACCAGCCACAGAGCTAATTTACCAGCTTTTGACTGGTGGTAATTTTAAGCCCTGGCTAATTTGTTTTTAAAAAAAATCAATGGTTTGATGTGGGACGTAAACAAGACCCGTCATGGTTCCTCTGTGAGTCCCAGTGAACTGCAGAGCCTGGTGGGGTGAGAGGGAAATGGCTGGGACAACCAGACCCGGCATGGAAAGAAATGAGAAGGAGAAATCCAAACGTTATAGTCGCAAGAACGCAGGTTCAGAGACGCTTGAGCTCATTGCTCAACATATGAAAGTAAGATGGAGGAAACATGGGGAAAGAGGCTCACTCACACAGGGAGAAACTGAGAAAACTACCTCTGATAGACTGAACTCAAATCTAAGCTGGGTTTACCATGAATCTCCATGGCCACCTAAAGTCTGAAGTACTTTCCAGAACCAATAACATTTCTACAAGTGAGGTACGGTATCCAGCTGAGTCTCCTCTTGCATCAGGCATAGAATAAAAACGGCATGAAAATTCAAAGACCCTGTGGAGGTGCTCACACACGGGTGGAGTCAGGAGATAATAGCCCCCTTGGTGACAACCATCCCTCCAAACATTTCAAGATGCTGAACGTCTGCTAAATTTGAACGGAGCTCTATTTTCGTCTGCGTGGGTGCTTTTTTTTATGCTTGTTTTGGGCCAGACCGGCCACAGTGGTAGCGTCCTCTGTAGTTAGGCTTGTCTGGCAGTCGGTGTCCTTTTGGATTGAATTAGGCCTTTTGGAGGAAGAGGACGGAGGGAGTTAGGAGAGTGAAATAGGGAAAACTAGGCGTGGAAGAGGATTGGTGAAAAACCGAAGGAGGAAGGAGCATGATTGTCAGAGATTAAGATAAAGAATTAAACAGAAAAAGTTAATGCTGAGGGAGACATAATATTTTGCATAGAGAGCCATCAGTGAGAATGTGGTGTGTGTGTGGTGGTAGGTGTGTGTTCATGCGTTTGTGTGTGTCCATTCCTCAGTCAGCCTTTTAGCTCTGCCTGCCTTCTTGCAAAAACAAATGTACAGCCGCATTTCATCTAGTTCTCATGCGCTCTCTTATAATAGCTCCTCTTGTCATCGTTGTGGTTTTCTGCAACGCCTTGATGCATGAAGCTTTCTGCCTGACAGTGGAAGCTAATTTGTGCTGCATTATGATTATGTTGCTACCTCAGGTTTCTCCAAGGGTGGATGGATGGGATTTGAACAAAGCTTTTGAAAAGGAGAGAAACTGAAATGGCAGCGGTGCAGGATATTATCAAGCAAGGCCAGTCTTATAAATGTGTTTAAGCTCGTAGTTCATATATGAGTCACCTATGAAGACTGCTGGAGCATAATACATTACTGTTAATGGCACAGGAAAAACAAGACCTTATTAATTGTACACATAATCGCGTTGGAATGCCATTTGCGTTGACGCAATTCCATTAATGTCTCCGTTGAAATGACAGATGGAGGCAATGTTTTCATAGATCTGGCCCCAGGAGTTGTGAGATTGATGGAGAATGTGGTGTTTTAAACACCAGGAAGTGTCACTGGAAGTTCTGGCTATTTCTAGAGCTGTTGCTATGAAAGGTTGTGATTTAGGAGTGACCTGACCCTCGGTGCCAAAGAGGAATGCTTCATTGTAAAGTGTAACTTTAATCTGAAATGCTATCTTATGTTTACACCCATTGGAAGAAAAACTGCACAAGTGGATGTTATTTGCATCAAGAAGAGCATCTCCGTCCCCCAAACAAGCACACACACACGTGATGTATTGTTGTTGATGCTTAGAATGATGAAGGATTTTTTTATAAATTTTTAGTTAACGCATTTAGCATTCAGTAAAAAACTAACAAATATAATGCCCAAAATTCAAAGTAATTACAGTACTCTGCACATGAACAAATAGACAAAACTAAAACCATCTCTCACGTGTATATATATATATTGTTTTTCTTCTATTTTTTAAAAGAAGACAAGTTTTAGTTTAGTTTAAGACAAAATCTTGTTTTTATTTTTATTTCATTTTTTTAACGCCTTAGTTTTAGTTGTAGTCTACCATAGTAACCTGTGATCCCTGTTTGGACTAAAGAGTGACGGGAACAGAACGACATGTTCTGCTGAAGATGTGCCCGGTGGTTTCCTCAGCGATGCAGCCTGGACCAACTGCGTGCCAAGTCTGACCTTACTAAATGACACAGGAGATAGAGTTGCAGTCAGATGTTCATGGGGACAGTAAGCATGCTACAGTGAACAGCCCTAGTCACGATACTTGTAACGTGAGTACGGGTGCTCCCAAAGTTATGCCATGGTACAGCACTGTTTGATGGTTGTTGCTGTGCTCGCCTTCAGACATTTGGTCACAAATTGTAACCGGCAGAAGCTTGAAGAAGATGTCAACAGAAGTATGTGGTGTGTCAAAATGTTCTGGCACGCTGCAGGTCATTGTTTTTAGAGATTGCTGCTAAAACCAGTAACATTTTAGTCACAGTGGCATACATTCCAAATATAGTCCATGAAAATGACAAACTTTTTTGCCCGGTACTCCGTGTTTCAGACCGTTCCAATAGTCAGTTCTTAGATTTATCTTGTGTCTTCTTATAGATCAGTTTTATGACACAGATTGTATGCGCTATTGATTGAAACGATAGAGGAATATATATACGATATACATTTTTCAATCGCCCCATGATATATATCGTCATATCGAACAGCCCTACAAGAACACATAAAATGGTTTTAATAAATGATATTGCAGTAATCGTTTCAGCCTTAAAAGCTGCTCCTCATGCTGCTGTAAAAGCATATCGTTGGACTCAATCAAACACAACTCACAATAGGATCTCGCAAACAGAGACGCATCTCCATTGAGAAGACGTGAAACGGAATTACTAATTATTTACTCCATTAAAGCTAAGGACACACGATTTTCATCAGTCATGGCCTTTATTTGCATAAACCTATGAGTTTTAGGAAAATCAAGCACCCATGATCGGCAGTCGACTGTGACAACCCCAGCGACTCAGTTTTATCGCTCTTAACAGCTCTTGTGGTTTATGACTAAATCAAACTGGTTTTATTTTGTTGCCAGTCATAGGGGCGGGCTCTCATGATGACCACAAGAGTCAACAGCCAATGAGATCTCAACTGGAAGTACAATACACAAAGCAGTGCAGTAAAACATATTTCTCTCCCACCTCTAATTCCTGCTGAAGAGTAGTCAGCCCATAATTTACACTCCATGTCTTTTATCTGTGCAAATTAGAGAGCGCACTGCAGCGGCGGTGACACGTTTCTTGCTTTCCATTTTGTTTGTTTGTACGTTTACGCAGTACTCCTATAATTCCGGTGTGCCTCGCAGTGGTTGGAGTACCGCGAGCAACTTGAAGTTGTGTTATGTGTACCTGACATAAGTAACACAGAGTATGGCGAGTGCTTGTGCTGTTGAACGCCTCACAAGTTTGTATGTGTGTGGTGTTGCCTGAATGCAAAATCTAAATCACTTCCAACTTTCATTGGAATTGGGGCCACTCAGGGGTTATTCAAGTTTGTTTGAGGTCTTTATCTGAACTTGGCTTATTTGAAATATGAGTAAAGTTTTCCTGTTAATGGTCTATTAGACTTTAAACATGGTCACTGATGACAAATAGTTATTTGACTTTGACCTGTGTGAATATCAGGTTGCAGATATTGCAAGTCTAATAGTTGCTTGCCTGTTAGGTCATGAATGAATGCCCTCAGCTCTGCAGCTCTGCAGCTCAGCTCTGCAACATGGTCACAGATGGATCATATTTCATTATGAATGTGTCATTCACTCTGGCTTGGTCCCTCTCTCTGTCCGACTCCCCCCAGCTCTCTTTTGCGCTCTCTGTTCTTGCCAGTTGGATTATCTGTGGGACTCTTGGGTTAAGATTTACCTGCAGGATATAAATGCTGCTCATTACATAAGATGTTCTGGGATGAATGCCTTGTAGAGGGCCTTCGATTCAGCCAGCAAAGAATGAATCAACTGTTCAAATGGAAACATTAAACTGTAAAGTCCAAAAATATTGTCTATACAACCATATAGACAATCATTTTGGACTTTAAAGTTTGTTGTGAACAAACACAAAGACTTGATGTCACTGATGTCTTACATCGATTCGTACTACCGGTACTGTCTTTAGTCAATAGAGTACCAGTATGATGCAGTGCTGCTTGCTGGTGGGCAGTGGTTTCAGGAGTAAAATGTGTTCCAAAGCACAGCAGGTTGATCTTGTTGTCTGCCAAAGATCTCAAGCAGTGATAAACACAGCATGTCTATGGTTAACATGTGTAGTCTTTGTCATTAGAAACTGAGAGTGACAGCCTGTTCACTACTGGCTAATACCTGGACAGGCTGAGGTCAGTGACTATCTCAGCCGTTTGCCCTTCTCAGACATGCTCAGAAAGTTTAACTAGTGCCTGATGTTCACTCACTTGTCCTGACCTTAGGAGAAGGTTGTCCACCGTGACAGAGGTAGAACTTTGCTCAACCACGCGGCCCAGCCGGTTGTCACAGCCTTGGTTATGTAACGGTGCGATCACTGGTCTGCTAGCAGCAGCAGGTAAGAGCCTTAAAGGCTCATTGTAGGCTATGATCTCGGAGCCTAGAAATAGCCGAGTTCTTAGGCTGACTGGTCGGAGGGATGTTCAGTGGCGCTCTGATCTCTTGTCCCACCGTATCTTCTGTTAAAACGCACATAAGCCCACAGCTAAAATGGAGAGGGATATGGTGCAATGTTATCATTAGATAACTGACTAGTTGAAAGACATGGAAAGGGAGAGATGAGGAAGATGGGGGGGAAATGGGAAAGGCAGACAAGGAGATGCTCTAGTAGGCCTTCAGTTTGTGAAAAACAAATAATGGAATAGAAAACCTTTGATTTCCATGGAAGAAACTTTAAAACACAAGAAACTAGGTCTTTAGTAATTATACAAAGCAGTAAGAGAGAAGATAAAGAAGAGTGCATATTGACGAAAGACAACACAGTAGACTTGAATGGTATAGAGACAGGTAGAAAAGGTAGAAAATGAAGCACACACAGCTGTGTTGTTGCGGGTTAGCATAATTAGCATTTTGTATGGCTGCAGAGGTGTTCCAACTAGTTTCACAGCAATGAGGGTAAAAACCAACCATTCCAGCGTCTTCAAAGTCAGTCTTTTTGCGATTTCACTCGTCTATTTATGACTATTTAAAAAATAAATAAAATTGGTTGTTGTAGAGGCAAGCTTTCTGTTGATAACCAACAGCCTTTTTCCTACAGTGAGAGAGAGGAAGTAAGCGTACATGGTGCGTTCAAGACCATTCAATTGATTTTTAACAACTCTGAGCTCTGAAAAAACGAGTTCCGAGTTGTTAAAAATGAATTGAACGGTTGTCCAACTCTGAATTACAGGTCGAAAATTGAGTTGAAACATCCAAATTCTGAGTTGTCTTGAAGGCTGTTATTGGTCCCCACTCCCCATCCATTAATTTGTTTGTTCATTCATGTGTCATGCGAGTCACCACTGCCTTCTGCAATTACACTGATTAGCCACAATGTGGCAAATGTGTTACTGATTGGCTCAGAGGGGGACGGCATGTTTACTGTTGCCTAGTTTGATTCTCGCCACTGTCAGGAAGATGCATTCCAGCTGTGATCTGGAGGTGACTGCTGTTACACTTATGGTGCCCATCATCACTGCTGAAGTGCCCTTGAGAAAGGCAACTGCTCCAGGGGCACTTTATTGCAAGCGACACTGCACTCTTACATCTCTGACCCAAATTCATGTGTAGGGTGCTGCATCTGTGTGTATCTAGGGGTGATACAAGGAAAGACAAATTTTCCTTGGTTAAAATTGGTTTTAAAAATTCTGACTGCTCCTTTTTGCTGCGTGTTGCCATGTAATGGCTTCTTTCTTTACCAAAAGCCAAATCTAATTGAACAAGTAGCAAGTCGGTTCATAAATAAGCTGACAAGTAAATCACATGTGCTGGCTTGTTGGGTATTCCTCCAAATTCTGCCTAAAACAAGAACACTAAAGACTTGATTAGACACCCTGAAGATTTAATTTTCAAATGATGCTGTTCAGTAATAGGCAATATATGTGCAATCTTCTGTCATCAGGGAAAGACATACCACAGAAGTTGTTAATTGCAGATCTTAAAGCATCATTAAAGTTTGGTAGAGGTTTGTAGTTACCTTGCCATGATGTGACTCCAAATATTGACGAGATATTTTCAATAGTTGCTCAGTTGATTAAAACTTGATGATCCAAAATAGGGTTTATTTCTCTCCCCGTACACATACATGGCACAGAGAAACAGGTCTCAAACTCACACTTTTAGCACACAAACGAACGCAAACAAAGCCGATTCTGCCAATGTCAAAACCCCGTATATTCGTGTTGACTATTTGATTTAGGAAGAAGATCCAAGACCGAATCACTGTTTGTTATTGCACATGCTAGAAACGACCTGATTGGTCCAAATGTCCACACCTTCTCCTGAACCAATAACAAACCCAAACCTTTACCAAACTTTAATGATGCTTTAACAATGTTTGGGTGGTACATTTATATATTGTCCCTGCATGAGTTTGAGTGTGCCACCATATATGAGTCGATGCCTGTGGGTTTCATATCATGTTCACACACCCAGTCCCTCATACAGACTAGTTACCCATCTCTGGCCTAGACTAATTGCCTCTTTCTAATTCGAAGGCAGTTTGTAGTTCAGCTGTCCCCAGCTAGACCCCTGCTGTGTAGCTGCTGAAGTGCATTGTTCCAGGAGGGATGAATGTGTAAACAGGTGTTAATCTCCTATTCTCCAGCATTCACACTGCTGTTGAAGGGAACTATAGGTAACGGCAGGGAACTCATTCAAGGTTGTTGTCACTTTGCCAAAGCCCATTGTTTACGCTGAGTTAATGAAAAGGATGATAGTTGTCTGTATGTAGAACTTCTGTATGTGTGTGTGTGAGAGAGGGGGAGAGATAAAGACATTTCTCATGGTCCTTGCAAAGACCAATTAACAAGATTCGTGACAAAATAGGGAATTTTATTCCAACTGCACCAACTCCCCCACTCACCCCCCCCAAAAAGAAGAAATTCACACAGTCTCATTCTCTATTACCAACCAGACAACAGTAAGGAAATTAAACGATGAAGACTCTTCACTTAAAATGACAATATAGCTAAATGAAAGGATCTTGGGCTGTTGGGATAGTCCAGTCTTGTTTCCATCACAAAACGGTTTTGTTCAAGTGCTTCCTGTTTAGTTTACCACTGTTGCAGACAGTACATAGTGCATCTTCATTGATGCTAGGTTCATTGTTATTGGCAAGAACAGTACATATCCACTGAAGGACCCACTTTGCAACCATGTAAACAAGATGGACAATTAGCCTTGACAGAACAATAGGTCAAAAGCTCACTGAACGAGCGTAGGCGTAGCATCTGGCAATTCTATACTCTGTTGAACAGTCTACATTTGAATACGACAATGCTATTAACTAGGCAAAGTGCGTGTGTTGGAGAGGTCAATTAACATGATCGTGAAATGCAAGGCTCATGCTTAGGCTTAGTTTGCTGTATGGGTGTTATTCAAGGTAATAGTTCTCAAGAAAATAACATATTTGTATGAACTGTCGCTTTAGCAATGATATCTATATTCACTTTCTTAATCTTAATACACTCCAAAGTAAGAGAAGCCACCAACACGACTGTAAATAGAAAGGCGGCAGATTTATTTTCCCCTCTTTGGAACAAGCTACATGTCCTGTACTTTATGTTGGCCTGACCTGACATTGCTGATTCTATCTGCCATTATCCTCTGCTAAGCTTAGAACAGCTTCTCTGTCTTTAGCCTGAAGAGCTCAGTAGCAGCTAGCTGTCTGACAGGGACAGTTGCTAAAGACATTAGCCGTTGGGATAGTCGATGAACTGTATTCCCTGTTGTTTGCAAAGGCTCCCAGTTCACTTTCTCCATCAACCCATTCTTTAGATTCTCTGTGATATTGTAAGACATACATGTTGGATTAGCTCGGTGTCTCTGCTATACCCGTAGGCTCATCCAACATGCCATTTAGACTCTGTAGGTCAAGTTGGACTCAGGTTTCGCCATGATGTATCTTGTATCTTTTTTGCCCTTTTTGTTTTCCGCCAACGGCCCAATTTACCAATGAGAGAAAGAATGCCTCTGAATGCCTTATCAAAACACAAACTAGGTCAAAACAAGCTGCCTCGATTATCAAGTGCAGTTGATGTGGGAGTGTGTGTGTTGGGGTGTAAGCTTGAGAGTTCCTGCAGGAAGTGGAAGTTGCATCTGCAGAGACCCACAAAGCACACACACGGGAGGAAAACTGAGAGGTTAAATTTACATTTGGGTTATCAGAAGCGTGTGTGAGGGTGTGGTTGTGCATGTGGGGTTGTTTTGCACTGTGAAAACATTTGATGGTCGTTTTAGCAGTTGCATTGTATGTGAGACTAATCCTGGCTCTGTATCTGTATGAGACCACATACTCCTCTTGTCGCTCTGATTCTTCTTGTGCCTCAGTTTGTTCTTTCTATTTCATCCAGTCGGCTCATTAGCTTTTGTTACATTTTGTTTGCACAATGTAATGAAACAAATGAAAATAACATAATAGTTAAACAAATCATACAGGTGGGGTAAAAAAAAACCACTACACTGAAATCTCACCTAAATCAACAAAACAGACAAAAAGCTTTATTGACATCATGTTGAGCTCACACTCGTTTTCTGTCTTTCTACTTCTTTCCCCTCCCCCCGTCTTTCCCCTCCCCTCTTTTGCAGCAAGGCTCACGGTCATTTCAGATGATTTCTAACAACATTTCTCTCTCTTTCTCTCCTCCTCCCACACTATCAACAGCCTAAAGCACCACCGCCCTCACATCACCAGCAGCAGCCAGCCACAGAAGCAGCAACCATGGGCAAACAGAACAGCAAGCTCCGTCCCGAGGTCATGCAGGACCTGATAGAGAACACAGACTTCACCGAGCACGAGATCACCGAGTGGTACAGGGGCTTCCTCCGGGACTGCCCCAGCGGTGCGCTCTCCATGGAGGAATTCAAAAAGATCTACGGCAACTTCTTCCCTTACGGCGACGCCTCCAAGTTTGCCGAACACGTCTTCCGCACATTCGACGCCAACGGAGACGGGACTATAGACTTCAGGGAGTTCATCATCGCGCTGAGTGTGACGTCGCGTGGTCGGCTGGACCAGAAGCTGAAGTGGGCCTTCAGCATGTACGACTTGGACGGGAACGGCTACATCAGCAAGGCAGAGATGCTGGAGATCGTAACGGTCGGTCCACTGTTGTGTTTTTTTCTCTTTGTCCTCTGTTTTTTTTTCTTTCTCTCAACTGTTAAGACTCTTTCACTTTTCACTTTCACTTTTAGCACACAATGGAACACGGACAAAGCGGATTCTGCCAATATAAAAAATGACAAAACCCGGTTCAGCGGTTTTTGGAAATAGAAATGTCAACTTCTTGTTGATTTTACTATTTGAATTAGGAAGAAGATCCGAGACCGTATCACTGTGTTTATTATTGCGGGTGTAAGAAACGACCTGATTGGTCCAAATGTCCACACCCACTCCTAAGCCAATAACAAACACAGTGATTTGGTGTTGGAAGCTACCTACCAGATCTTCTTCCTAATTCAAATAGTAAAATCAACACAAAGTTGACATTTTTATTTACAAAAAACACTGAACCGGGTTTTGTTATTTTATACATTGGCAGAATCCGCTTTGTTCTCATTAATTGTGTTCTAATAGTAGTGTGACTTTGAGACCTGTTTCACCGTGCAATGTCAGTCTATAGGGAGATAAATAAACCCTGTTTTGGATTATCAAGTTTTAATCAATGGAGCAACTATTGAAGATATCTCGCCAATATATGGAGTTACATCTACACACAGTAACTACACAACCCAAACTTTAATGATGCTTTCATACACTTTACCAGATGCTCATGTGTCCTTTGTTTTCTGTGGCATGGTGCAGTAACACACACACACCACCCAGCAATCCCTTACAGATGTTGTTACATCATATATAACAGCGCTAAGGAGTGTGTAATCCCATTCTTCACGCCCGTGATCTCCAATTATCTTGTGTGTGTGTGTGTGTGTGTGTGGGGGGGGGGTCTACATGCATACGTCTACGTACGTGTGTATACGTCTCATTCTGAAACGGCCGTGTGTTGTGAAGGTAAGATGGGGAGATGGAAATAAAATGATTGTAGGAGCACATGGGAGAAGGAGAGGAATTAAAACATTGAAGAAGAATAGTGTGCAGGTGGGGCAAGTCTAACTATGGGACGGTGTTACTAAGGGACTTGGCTCACAAAAACAGCTTTTACCGATGCGGTTATTTGCATGAAAGCCTTGATTTGTTGTGGATGGTTACAGTTCTAGAGTAGTGACCATAGTACGACATTTCTGTCTTAAGTTCTCCATCTCTTTGTTCCCTCTGCCTCCAGGCTATTTACAAGATGGTTTCTTCCGTGATGAAGATGCCTGAGGATGAGTCCACGCCCGAGAAACGCACAGACAAGATCTTCAGGCAGATGGACACAAATCGGGATGGTAAGACTTTTCAATGGATCCCAGTGGAACCGTAGCTTCTTTAAAGACATTGAACATTCACACTGCAAGTAACTGAAGAAAATGGTTGTGGGAAGTCCCTCTATTTCTGTGACCACAGATACACATCTGATGTTGCCCTGCCTATTGCTACAAAATCTTTGTTCTGCAGCTTTCCATCAGCTTGCTCAAGTTGGCTAACAGACAGTGGCACGGCATTTTGCTTGCTAGCAGTCTGCGCACAGAGTTAAAGTCGGGCGGAAGTCCAATCAGCATGCATCAATGCATAAATAAACAAAAAATACATTGCTATAAATATTATTTGACAAATTGTTCAATATATTTGGTAGCAACATATGCCATGTCACCTCCAGAAATATGTTTGTTTACAGGCCTTTTGATTCAGTCTATTTTGGAGCAGCATAGATTTATTGTAACTAATAAACAAGAGGATAAACTAATAAGCTATAAACTGCTTTCTCTCTCTCAGGTAAACTGTCCCTGGAGGAGTTTGTGGAAGGAGCTAAGAACGATCCTTCCATTGTGCGGCTGCTTCAGTGCGATCCCAGCAGTGCTGGGCAGTAAACACCTGGACTTTTCCACCGCAGTTTGATTTATTTGACTTATTTTAAAATCTCCCAGTTGACCCATCTGTGGTTGTCGATATCTGATCACTTGAGCTATGGAGGCAATGACACACACATGCACACACACATGCACAGAATGACGTATAAGCAACATGCAAGTGTTCCTATACGTACTACAAATACCAAAGCCCAACATATATTTAATGATTCAGACACACACACACACACACACATACATGTGCCTCTGTATGCCTGGTCAAAAGCTACAGTCAAGACGGGTCCCAGTACATACGGCTACAATACAAAGGACTCAAATCCCATCAAAGACTTTAATCAAAGCTGTGCTATCTTTGTCTGAGAATATGGCCAGTAAGGATAATCCAACAGATGCATGAGGTATGTTTCACCCCCTCAGAATTGAGCTGAATCCAAGTTCGCTGTTTCGCTTTTTATTCTTTTATTTGTGACATTGTTTTAAGCTTTGCTACCGAGTCACTGACTTGGGTTGAATGATGGTGGGCAGATATTTACAAAGTATTGAGTGGTTCTGCAGTCTAACTCCTGTTAACACTGGATGTAATGAAGTATGTGAGTCTGAGACTACAAATGTTCACTGCTTACAGTATGACTATGTATACAGGAGGTCTGGGAAATGTACTGTAGTTTTTAACCATAGAAGAATTTTAGAAGGGAGGAAATATTTCTTTAAAGATTTGTTTTGGAGGAAACGGACTCAGATTTAAATATTGAAGGGGAATATTCTGAATACGGATTACACCGTCTGTTCCTTTTGAAAGTGACTTTCTATGCCAAGTTCTACATCCACACACACACGTCACACACACATGCTTCACATAAACGCACAAGTGCGAACTTGCATACATTCACCTTACTGATGAATACATGAACTTGACAAACATGCATATAAACCGAGCTGTGATCCTCTTTCTTCATCTACGGTTCAAGGAGTGTATGAGCAAAATGAGTTAGATGATATAAATAGTATATACTTATATATTATTTTACTCTGTGATAACATTGTGATGATTTGCTGCAATGGAAGAGATTCACTTTAAAGTTTTGACATAAGTTATTGGAATGTGATACATTTTATTTTCTTGTACATAATGAACATGATATGAAAGTGTACAGTATATTCACATGTATTTATGCTAGAAATGTAAAAAGGAGAGGACCACACATTGCTATGCATTTAAGCTTTGAACATCCACTGCTACATACAGTACATATTCCCCTGTTTTCCCTTTGACCCTAACAAAATAGCTACAGTTCCCACAACTAAACCTTGAGCCACTTCCAGCCATCATGTTTCATATCCCCCAAAGCCAGTTAACGGTAGACATTACATTATGGCATTTAGCAGACGCTTTTATCCAATACATATCATATATGTTAACTACATCATATACATATCACATCATATACTACATATAAACGCATGTCTTTGGACTGTGGGAGGAAACCCACGCAAACACGGGGAGAACATGAAAAGTCCACACAGAAAGGACATGCGCGGAGATTCGAACCCACGACCTTCTTGCTGTGAGGCGACAGTGCTAACCACTGAGCCACCGTGCTGGTAGCAGTCATTGAGTTTATACCATACTATGCTTCCATTTGTGGGCAGTCTGCTTCTCAAGGTGGTGTATGCAGTTGTAAAAGTGCAACGATGATGCAAACGTGTCAAGATGTGACATCACATCTTCTGAATGTGCACTTTTCTTTCCCAGTGTATATGAGCACGAGGTACAGATGCGGGGGGGCATTCTGTTGTGAATTCTCTGGGCTTCTCCACATTTCAAATAGCCGATCAGGTACTTCAGTCCCACATTTCATTCAATAGCATCTTGTGGTCAAGTGCCAAATGTAGACAAAGTACAAAAAAAACAGTATTGTATCCATTTATACTGCACAATTGTTATCTGTCGAACAAAAAAACCTTTGTCACTGTATCATTTTGTAGATTTTGTATTGTTACTTGCATTATATATTCAGTGTAGGATGTCCATTTTGTTATTCAAATAAAGACAAAATGGAAAAATGGCCAAGTGTCTTATTATTATCATTATTTGTCATGCTGCCCGAAATAATGTAGCATCTAAAGTATTGTTAAAGACATGATTTGACCAAAGATGATGTCTGTATGCTCAAATCTTTATTCAATTTTCAACACAGCCAAGCGCAGAGGAGATCTAAGCAACCAACAAGTGCCGTGCTTCACCCTCAGACGTTGTTTACAGTCTGTCTGAATGACACTATTTCATGTAAGGCCCTACAGACATGCTGGTACTTAGGTTATTTGTTGACGTGTAAATGTTACAACACCGCTGAATATTGGAGATGACGAAAAATATCAGTAGATTCACAGAGGGACTTACTTTTTGAATAAATGCTACAGGATATGTCACTGAAATGTAAAGTATGTGAGACTCCTGGATAAATTGCTAAAGAAATGCAAAACATTGTCATTAAAAGCATTAATAAATAACACAGCTAACAAAAGACAGACGAAGACTGGCATGCAAAGAAGCTGCTAAACTGAAAACGAGGACCTTTTAACACATTCCAACTAATTCAAGATGTGGCTATGTACACCGGTCATTTAATGGATATACACCTGACTGTTATTTGTTAAAAACACAAGTCTGTACAGAATCAGAATAAAAGTACAAACAAAGTATCTTATACAGTAAAAATACTCCTCAAAAGGCGTTAAGTGGAAGGTATGGATCTGTGGTCCATCATTTTGCTACACAAGTACAACGAGGAAGTGAATATGACCAGTTGGTCAGAATTTGACTGTCCAACTCTTCGATCCCCTCTTTTCATTTTTCTCCTCCTCCTGGACAGAAGATACGTCTTGCTTCATATTGTAACAGTGTCGGAGATGGATCGTGCGTCCTCATGTTAGGTTTGATCCAGTAAATTTGCCATCAGAGCCACGTTGGAACACCACCAACGGACTATCTCCAATAATGTCAATCAGCTTATCAGCCAATCAATAGCAGTCCCATAGATATCAGCCAACCAGCGGTCACAGGGTCTCTTGAATCTTAAAGTCAATGAGATTCTGCGGTCCTTCAGGTCAGCCAATGAGCAGTCAGATTTCCGTGAGCGTGATCTTGTAGGCGTCTGCGTAGCTCTCGATGTTGAGGATGAACGTGTCTTCGTTGGAGTAATGCTCAATAATGTTGTCATCCATGTTCACCAGTATCCTGACAAAAACACAGAGGAGGGAGTATAAGTATAAGTATGAGTATAAATGACGCTTCGAGGTTCACATATAATGTACAATGTTGTTATTCTATCCTCCCACACAAGTCATCAAGTTATTCTAAAAACTTCTAACTTGCCTGAGTAGAATAGGAAAATGAAATAAGATGTTTAACATATATTTGTCCTGAACAAACCATATTTATTCTTCATTTATTTATCACAACACTTGTACAAAGCACCGTTGAGGGAAGAAAACAAGGTCTTGCTCACTCACCCTTTTTTACTTTTCTTGTATACTTTGGCTATCCTCTCCGTGGGCACGCCATATTTCTCTGATATCTACGAGGAACCAATGAAAGCAGTTTGTGAATATGTGCTCTGTCTACAGTTGTAACAAGTGTAACATTGCGCATTCATTGCACACACACACACACACATGCTTGTGCACTTGAAATCAGTCTCACATACAGAGACACAAACACTGAGCTGATTTTTCATATACCGTAAAAGGCTTTTTATCGATGCATTTTTACCATCTTAATTGATATTTTATTTTCAATGTGAAGCACTTTGGGTTGCATTTCATGTATGAAAGGTGCTATACAAATAAAGCATATTATTATTTTTATTATTATTATTATTATTACTCACAGCATCCAGCAGGCCTCTGAGTGTGGGAGACTTGAGCATCAGAGCATCAAAGACCTCGTCTGTCTCCTTCCTCACATACAACAGCACTGTGGAGACACGTAGGGATTAGCGTTGAATGAGCCATAACTTAGCCAATAAAAATAGTCTGGGTATTCATTGACAAATGGACTTTTGGGCCTGGCCAATTGAGCCGACCAGCGCAGGAAACAGTCAACAGCGCTTGTAACAAAGCCTACTGAAGGAGGTAGACGAGAAGGAGGGGCAGCAGCCAGCCTACCTCTCTTGTGGGTCTCCTCTTTGATCAGTTTGTGAGGGGAGGGGCAAAGATCTTCATCTGACGGCCTGAACATCCTCTTCACCAGGACACTCCTGACAACACACACACACACACACACACACACACACACACGTCATGTGCCATACACGTATGCATTTTGTTTGCATTCATCACTTGTAGTTGAAGACACCTAACCCCCAATTGCTCCCGTTGAGCAGGATGGCGCCTTGCATGGCTGCCTCTGCCAACGGTATGATGATATGTATGGAAAAATAAAGATCAAATCAAATCAAATCAAATATGTCGTAATGTAATGTAATGTAGTGGTGTGTGTGCATGTGTTTGTCTGTGTGTGTGTGTGTGTGTTTGCATGTGTACCTTCTTTCATTACATACCTTATTAATCATGTTTGCACGAACTGATGTGAATGCATTGTTTTTACTTGCTTATTTGCTGGTGATGTACACTCACCCCTCTCGGTCAATCTCCTCTGTGTTGAAGGCAAACACCTGCATGTGAACAGTACAGCACACTGTTGTTGTATGAAACTTTATGTACACAAATACAACCAGAAAACTAAAATAAGTAGGCCTACAATATATTATATCAAATATTATTGGTCATAAAGGGAAGAAAACTAGAATCAACACTTTGTTGATTCTCAGTTTTGTGAAAATTAGTGGCTAAGGCGTGAAGAGTCACATGCAACTTCTATTTTGATTTTATTACATAGATACTGCTCAATAAAAAGACAAAAAAGTGCTGCACACAATTATGAAATTTGATATAGCACCGGTATATGGGAGCGAAGTGTCTTACCCCTGAATAACTGATCGGAATTTGGCACTGTGGTCGTAGCACAGTGGATAAAACCTGTTAAAAGTTTTGATCCAAAAGCTACAGCAGAATTGCAGCCATATGGGCATTTTGAAATTGGGCTCCTCTATAATCTATAGATAGATGAAATCAGCAGATATTTCGATGTTTGCTTATAGGAAAGAGTAAGCAGGATGAGTGTGGCGCTGCTGCACTCTACCTGTCCGGCCCTCTGCAGGTTGCCAAAGTGAACGTCAGGGATGAAGAGGACCGGCTGGGCCTCCAGGTCAGTCATGGTCTTGAAATAGGTGGTGTCCGCCTTCTTGGGAACTGTTATCACGCCCACACCTCCATCCTTCCCTGGGACACCAATGAAAAACAATATTTAGAATAAAATACAATAGAATTTGTTCAAGACGGAATCTTTCTGCAAAAGGGGATCAGGAAAACATTGAACGAGAAATCAGTGAAGCATGTTTGAAGACAGCTGCAGTCGAAATGTATCATGTTTCATTCATCAGCAATTAATTTTCAGCGTTAAACAGTCATCCAGACGCATTTCGTTCCAATGTGTGATTTGCTCACACACACAGAGGCGATGGCAGGTGGGTAAATCAATACTTTCCCATCACAGTTCTCCACAATTTACACCGTGATAATAAAAAAACAGGGGGCGATGCGAGGGAGAATGGGGATGCATTCAGTACCGTGTAGCGTTAACAAGAGACACCTTTTCTATTCACCCGGCCCTTCAAAAAAAAAAATCACACCCTCGATCTATAATAAAATCGAATTGAAAAAAAAGAATCAATTAGTTTTTCATGCAGCTCAAACCTTTTGACTTCTTGCGGAACTGTTTCCTCTCCTCGTCCCTTATCTTCCTCTCCGCTCCCTGAGGAAGGACAGAACGTGAAAGAGACAAAGAGAGATTAAACACGCCGATCAGCGGCAACAATTAAAATGTCAAATGGGAAACTTTGATTCTCATGATCAGCTGCATACACAGTGTGTATACGTGTGTAATACACACGTATGCATGGATGCATAGGTATGAACAGCTATGTCCAGGTGTGTCTGGCGGCACACTGTGCAGGTAAAACCACTAGAGGGAGAAGTAATACTGTCGTGAATAAACTGCAGCTCCAGTGTCTTCTGTCTAAATCCTTTGGGGTCACACACAGTGTCTATAATATTCCGAATATATATTACACCTGGGCATTTACAGAGGTAACTTCAGACCAAAACACATCTTGGAAGAACTGACGGGAAAAAACACCCAATTTACAAGTTCACCCAATTTGCTCATGGGTTGAGACATTCCAAGTATTATTTTTTTTTTACGTCTGAAAACAAAGAATCAATATTACGCAGATGTGCAGCTTTGAGTTGCTCCATTGGGAGGCTGACTTTGACGGCTTTAACGAACACACAATTACATCACCGCGATTACTGCCGCAGTCCCTTCTTCCGGCTCATGCGATTCATTCTCTATTGGCATGCACATTGTGTTTGGCGTCACAGAGCCGGGGAGGAAGTAAAGATTCAGTAGTAAAGAAGTAAAGATTCAGTAGTATTCCCCTTTTTCGCATGACACATTTGAATCCATTCGCAACATCGGCTCATACTGACAACAGGGAGTCATAACTCTTACCACAGTATGTATACACAATAAGATCTCCACTATCGACGCCTATAAAATCCTGACAAAATGGTATCACTTTTACAGATTGGATCTTTATTCCCTCTACGAATCCGGGGGAGCTGACGGCTTTCGTTTTTCCCCCACTTTCAGCAGTCTGGTGGTTTTCACCTTGTCACAGAAGACCTTGATCTGAGAGTAGGCCCTGTGGAGCGGCTTGTTGCTGCGGTTGTTGTAGCTGTAGGTGTCAATCTGGATCATCAGGGGAAGACCCTTCACCCCCTTCTGAGAGGAGAAGTCTGTACTCAAACAGTTCACTGTGATGAAGATCTGCCGAGGACATGGAGGCGGGAGGGGGAAGAGGAACCTCATGTTATTCATCACACTTTGACTTTGTTGTCGCTGTAAATAAGACTGTCCTTAGCCGACTTACCTGGTTAAATACAAGTTAGAGATATTTGGCTTTAGTAGAACAAAAAGATGAAATATCACTTCAGAGAACTATTTGCTCGCCGGAGAGTCATAATACCCAGACAGGACACGCAGCGACATGATCATGTGACCGGTGACGGATGAGCAGTGCTGGCCAAAACTTCAGCTACAGCCAGCTTTGGCTTGCCAACGAACTGGCAACCACTGTCAACATTGACTACTTGTCTTGGAGTCGCTTGTAGCGTGACAGTGTTATATTTGTGACCTCCAGTAACCCCCCAAGCGCCAGGCGTGGGTCTTTGAGGTTTGTTGTTGGAAATGAACGCGTTCCTCCTATACAAGCCAAGGTATTTCAATCAAATTTAATATATTTCACAGGCGGTTTGTCATTAACTCGAGCCATAAAAACTCCATTAGCTACAGCAGCCACGAGGAACGCCCCCATTCTACTGTCTCCCGCCCTGTGGCGTGAGCTCCTTCCTCCAAATACACATGCGAGTGTCTAAAAAGACGCTTATGTATTCAAAATGCACCTGCCCTTATATGCCGCCATCGCCTAACGAGATAGAGAACAACAGGTATATTCAGGCTCAATGAGCCGCATAGAATAGATCAGAGAGGGATAGAAAGAAAGAGAGAGAGGGAGAAAGAGA
>OMOT01053571.1:0-11040 GCA_900312575.1 Acanthochaenus luetkenii
ACTCATGTAGTGGAATTAGTAGTATTTTGCAGCCAGATTCCCTTCCAAGAGGTAAAAAACCCATTTGGCACACTTTGGGCACCTTGGGTATCCAAATGGCCAAAATGGAGAGTCCGCCTGGTACTATCATCACTAAAACCTTTGTAGAACCTATATGCTTTGTTGTATTTCTATGTACTTTGGTACAGTTGTAGTCAAGGAGTTGCTGAATAGATTCAGTGGCATCTTTCTACATGGGATCATTGCTATCATGGTGTTATCCACTGTTTAATTTAGAAATCACTTTAGGCGAGGATAAAAATCTAAATTTCTCCTTTGGTTTATCCAAGTTTATTCTGGCATACTAACACTCAGAAGGTTACTGACACTGGGAATAGATTCTATAAGGTCTTGTCTATCCATAGATGTCAAGGTCATGCATATAGACCTGACGGATGTGGAGCTATTCTTGTTTTAATTTGGGTACGTTCATTCAGGTGAGCGTACCCTCCCAGAACCCTAGGGTGGAAGAGGTTAAGAGCGTCATCTAAATATAATGCGGTCTTTTCTCTCCGTTGCAGGTATCGCTCTCAGGGTATAACAGGAGAGAAGTCGGGGAACAGTACTTTCTACCTGCTGCTGGACCTGATGACATTCTTTGACGAGTACCATGCAGGTCACATCGACAGAGCGTATGATGTAAGTGTATATCTTACAATGCAGGGTAGGATGTGCGTCCTGTGCTAGCATAGGACTGTTACACCAAAACCAGGAATGGCTTGTTAGAATTATTCCAAATTAGTCCAAAGTCCCTCTGTTCAATAAAGATAACAGTAACTCAAGTGCCATGATGATATGTAAGTCGCTTTGGATAAAAGCGTCTGCAAAAATGCTGTAATGTAATGTCTCACATAACACACTATTGGATCCTGCAACTCAACAGTTTCAAAGTATAATTTTGAATTTTTTCTGTTTTATCTCTAAACCTATCTATGTCTGTGCCTCTGTTAGGTGATGGAGCATTTAAAGCTTCTTCCTCTCAGTCAGGACAGTGTGGAGGAGAGAGCGGCTGCCTTCAGGAACTTCAGCGACGAGGTGCGATCACCAAGTTCTGAACAATCCACACAACCGCTCGCTCTCTCTCTCACACACACTCTCACTCACTTACACTCACAGAGTAGTCTTTTGATTATTACTAACCATGCAGATTTTGTGACCCTCCTTTGTGTCCCCAGGTGCGTCACAACCTGTCAGAGGTGCTGCTGGCCACCATGAACATCCTGTTCACCCAGTACAAGCGCCTGAAGGGGGTGACAGCGGGCACTCCGAGACCACAGAGGACCATCGAAGACAGAGGCATGGTGAGGAGAGAGACTCCGTTAGAGTGTAGGGACAAACTCACAGCTGAAAGGGAAAGTACAACTTGATTTTCTACACTTACCAGTCTTCTAGATGTTTCCTTCTGTTTATGGCAGGGATTAAAGCCAATGAACTCCCTAAGTAGCCTGATTTTACCTGATAATGAATCAGATCAGTTTCATTTCGTTTATCCTTTATCCTTTAATGTTTGGTAGAGGTTTGTGTTGTGTAGTTACCTTGCCATGATGTTACTCCAAATATTAGCAAGAACAAACAATCATACAAATGACAAAGAAAATCCACAGAGAAATTCAGTCACAAATTACAGCAGTCAGTCAGAAACCTGATTTTCAGTCTTTTCCATTTATAAGGTGCACAATACCAGAAAACAGGTCTTGCCATGGTGAGAATTGAAGCATGGAGCATTTAAACCTAACCGGTCCTGTGATCTTGTACTGTAATTTCTGGATTTAGAGAAGTGAGGTACAGGTGTAGCTGTGTGTTTGAAGCAGACCACAGCTGTCTTTCTGCCAGCACCAGACTGATGCATACAGTAGATATACACAGGGGAAGCGTCAATGCCAGTCAGTTACAGTCAGTATTGATTGTAGAGCCAGCACGCTCCGGGGCGGTGAGAGCACAGCTCATCTCATAGCAGCAATGCATTAATGTTTAACATGCCTTGTTCTTCTTCTGTGTGGTAACAGCAACTGCGCAGCCAGGCCAGAGCCCTGATCACCTTTGCTGGGATGATTCCCTACAGGATGGCCGGGGACACCAACGCAAGACTGGTGCAGATGGAAGTATTGATGAACTGAGAGCATACGTGTGTGTGTGTGTGTGTGTGTGTGTGTGTCCATTGCTTGTTGGCTGTTTGGTTTTATATACCACATTCATCTAGTGTGTTAACACATGCTGGTCTGAGCTATTGTCATTCTGTCCTTATCTTATCTTTGTTCCATTTTTGTATATTTCATGATTTGGAATTAAATTTAAGTTCAGTTTTCAATCGTCATTGTTTCATTATAAAACTAGTCCTTCATGTTGATTATGTTTACATTTTGTGTTATTTAGCCTTTTTTATTCTTATTCATTGTGTTGCACAGTCTCCGTTGCTTGCTTGAAACAGCTATGGGTTTGATTTCCGTTGTGACAGAAAGCAGTGAAGGAACATGCCACAGCTTTGCATTTACTGGTGAACTGTGAACATGGTATTGTAAATTTAAAACCCACATACCTGTCAAATTGAACAGGTAAGAAAATCATATTGCATTAGTCATGAGTCTTGTTCACATTAGCATGTACAGTCAGGTCCACAGATATTTGCCATTTCTTAATCATTTTGGCTTTGTACACCACAATGGACTTGATCAAAGATGTCAAATCAAGATGTGCTTTAAGTGCAGACTTTCAGCTTTAATTGGAGGGTATTTACATCCAAATCAGGTGAACTGTATGAATTACCACAAATTTGACATGTGATTGACTTGGCCATTGCAGAACATTCCACTTCTTTACCTTAAAAAAAGTATTTGGTTGCTTTTCGCAGTATGCTTCGGGTCATTGTCCATCTGCACTGTGAAGCACTGTCCAATGAGTTCTGAAGCATTTGGCTGAATATGAGCAGATGATATCGCCCGAAACACTTCAGAATTCATCCTGCTGCTTTTGCTAGTAGTCACATCAATAAATACAAGGGAACCATTTCCATTGGCAGCCATACATGCCCATGCCATAACACTACCACCACCATGCTTCACTGATGAGGTGAATATATTTATAAATGGTTATAATTCATACACCGTTCACCTGATTTGGATGTAAATACCCTCAACTTAAAGCTGAACATTTGTACTTACAGCACATCTTGATTGTTTCATTTCAAGTCCATTGTGGTGTACAGAGCCAAAATGATGAAATTTGTGTCAATATCCAAATTCATATGGACCTGACTAGCTATTCAAACTTGTTCTGCCTTTCAAGTGGACGGCAGTGGGTTGACGTGGCTGTGGACTCACTAGTCATCTGCTCTGAATGGATTTTTGGTAGATGTACTGAGTGACCTTCAACGCCTATTTAACAAGGTGTTAACGTTTTGACTAAATGATCACCTTCCAATGCATTTTATATGAATATCAACTGTTGCAGCTTTGTAATTCAAAGAAATGTCCTCCATTATGTCTGTCTCAATTGTTACATATTGCTCTATCATTTCTTCGCATGAATAAATGTTAAAAGCATATCAACACAACCAACGCAGTAATTGGATTACAGATTGTTTTGAAGGAAAAGTCAGTGTGATTACTTGCTGGATTGTTCAGAAACATGTTCAGAGGAACAACCTGCATTTTAATTGTGAGTTCCAAGGGACTAAGACCATTTTTTATACCATGTAAAGCTGCAGATGTTCTTTTTAAGAGGCGTCTTGGTGGCACAGTGGGCCAACATGTGTACATTGTACTGTTGACATTGAGCTTCAGTCTTGCTCTCAACTTACCAACCTCTTCAGCTCATCTACCCATAGAGCAGAGTGCTGGTGTAACAGGGTTATAGATTGAGTTTCTGGAGAACAGCGACCAGTTAATGAGCACATGGTTATTACAGTTCCTTATACTTTTATTGAGACAGGTTGCACACCGTGATGCTATAGTCGCGTCTTGTTGCAGGCCATAGCCATGTTTTTCCCCACAGGCTGTATTGCTGTATGTGTGACGGATCTTGTCCCTGGGCAGACGGTTGGCTTGGACTCTACTAACAGCCTGGAGGGACGTGTCTGTCTATCTGTGTGTGTCCAATGGGGGGTTTGTGGGGTGACTTCCCTCTTTTCAACACAAATGAATGTATCCCGCTTAACTAAGCATTTAGTCGAGTGTTAAGTCTTGAAATCTGTCAGTGGGGCGAGAGCACTTCACTTGTTTCCAAAGCAAATCAACCAGTTTAAAACGATGTACTTATTTACTTGAATCAAGTGGCATTATCTTGATACCAGCAGAGCGATCCATTATTTAAAGATACTGTCACTGAAGTAGAATTTTTAACAAATGGCTCTCTGTCCCTCAGTCTGGCCTGAGAGAAGACAGATGGAGGCTCCAATCTGTCTGTGAACCAAACTATTATATTCTGTGTTCATGGGTCAAACATTAGAGCGGCACGGTGGCGCAGTGGTTAGCACTGTCGCCTCAGCAAGAAGGTCCTGGGTTCAAATCTCGCCTGGCCCTTTCTGTGTGGAGTTTGCATGTTCTCCCCGTGTTCGCATGGGTTTCCTCCGGGTGCTCCGGTTTCCTCTCACAGTCAAAGACATGCAAATATATGTGTTTGTGTGTAGTGTGGTGCATGGTGTGATGTACTATGTATATGATGCATGCAATGTATACTTGTATGGGGGCGGCAGTGGCTCAGGAGGTAAAGTTCCCGCCCCGCAACTGCAGGGGGTTACAGTCGGCGGTTCGAGTCCAGCTCCTCCCGGGAACAATCTTTCGTAGTGTCCTTGAGCAAGACACCTAACCCAAAATTGATCCCGTTGAGCAGGTTGGTACCTTGCATGGCTGCCTCCGCCAACGGTATGACATGTAGGTCGCTTAATGTAATGTAATGTGTAAGTCGCTTTGGATAAAAGTGTGTGCTAGATGCTGTAATGTAATTAGATATGCATCTCATTTTTACATTTAACTGAAATATTTTTCATAACAGTGATCAAGACGCTTCATTTTCATTTGGATGCTGGCCAATCTAACTGTAGGTGCAATGTAAATATGCGCCATCCCAACATGTCTTTTATTTGCCCCTCACCCAGGCAATACTTGAGTTAAGGCTGCCCTAGCTACGGTAACAGCTGAAAGGAGCATTAGAATAGCTGCTGGCAAGTCATTTCTATACAGTAGGTAAAGATATTTATCACAAGTCTAATAAGTACATTTTGAAAGAAATCATGGGAGGGAGAGGGACATAAAGATATAGATCCATCTTGAAAGCGCAAATGACATACAGTCTGTTTGGTTTGTTTGTATAAACCTAGAGAAAACACTCCCTCCTTGCTGTGTGTGTGGTCCCTCAACAGAAGGCTTGTGAGAGAGAGACTGACTGACTGACTGACTGACTGATTCCAGCAGCAGAAGACCTGCCTCCCAGGTGTGTGTGCTGCAGCTGGTGTTGTGAATCAGGCCGATGACAGACACCTCAGATAACCCGGCTATTTCACAACACCAGGGTGGCACCACACCGCTGCCCACGAGACGGGGAGATGGACTCTGATATCCCACCACACACTGAACCGAGGATGCTGGTGAACCACCTGGCATGTGGCTTCAGCTGTTCATCATGTTTTGCAATGTGTCGTGAGTGCGGTCATGTAAAAACAACATGCTGCTGCCCTGTTGGCAGAAAATGGTTAAATGAAATGGACAACTTAAAATGTTCTGTTTACTGGATTTAATGTTAAATCTGTGCTCATGATTCATTGAACGGCTGTCAGAGGAAATACCGATTTTAAAAAAACAAAAAACATATATACTATACATTGTAGTGTTATTTTGGGGTTTAAAGTGAAATGCTTGTTTTTTTTATATTAATGGGTTACATAAATTAGCCCTTCATTGTTCATATTATTCTTTGATGCTAATATAACAGTAGGGGTTTCATCAGGGACTTAATGGCAGAAGATAATTATTGTGAAGTAATGCAAAATGTATTGCGAGGGAATTGTTTTTTATCAAGTGCACTAGAAATGTCATTTACCACCTTAATGCTGCCGTTTTTTTTCCTAAAGCCTGACTGATATGTGGATAAGATGGCATCTGAGTATAAAAAGTCCTTGAGTTGCTCACTGACCAGACCTTCAAGAATCTTGGACAGTGGAGTGTCGTCCACTTGGGGCACTAGGGCGCCGCCCTACCTGCAGTTCCAATTGGAAAATAACTATTCTAATAAATACATTTTTAAAATGTGGCACTGTGTATGTGTATAAAGTTAAATTGTTATATTCACATAAATTATATATTATAATAGAAAAGTGGGATGACTGATGAAAAAACACTACTTGCAGCCTTTGTGTGCCGAAGGGCGTATTTTTCTCCGCCTGACGGGAGCAGCGAGAGTTGAATGCAGCCACACCATCCCACACTGGATTGGTTGACAGCGCACCTGAAAAGAACGTATTGCAAGGCGTAGAAACACCCGCCCGGTTTGGTTGATGCCGCTAGTTGTTAGTAGTAGAGCAGGAAGTCGGGAGAGTAACGTTAGTTAGCTGTTAGTGGCTAATGTGCCAGAGGAACAACCTGCTCCTAACAGTGTTGATTCTTTGTTTGAAAACCACCCAAACTGAGAAGTTTGTCTGACAAGCTTATTGTGAAGCAGTTGGGTCCAGATCAGCATGAGAACCTCAACATTCTGGTTATTGTAGAAAATCACACATCAGGAATTTAGCTAGCAACTGGTATTTGAGGAAACCATGGCTCTGTGGTTGTGGCAAGCGGTGTACTTTTTCGAACATCCACATCGGACAAGGCTTGGACTAAAACTGGAGTGAGCCAAACTGAAGACAGCAAGCCGGCTCATATGGACAAAGCCATGAAACTAGCCTTGTTTGGGAGAACTAACATTGCTAGCCAACTTGGCGACAGCTACAGGTTTGGCATTGCTAAGCACAATGAAGCGATGGCCAGGAATAGAGCTATATACTTTAAAGGATTATTGACTGTCAAACTGTGGAACATATTAACGTGGCCAGATTCGCATCATCGAGAGAACGGCAGGCCAAATTCAACTATAAGTGAGTAGCTCCTATCAAGTAGCCTTGATTTGGAGCAGAGAAACATGACTGAAATATTATTGAATCTATCGCCCTACATGCACTTTGAACAATCAGAAGGGGCCGGTGAAATGTATTTTGATATTTTCCAAATGCTTATCGCTTAACATGTAACGTTAGTATTGTAATGTTAAGCCTCGGTTATGAGACCGTAAAGAAATACTGTATAGCGTTAGTGTTTTTTTCTCATGAATTATTTTATGTGGAACGCTTTCAGTGTACTGGTGTGAATATTTACTTCTATTTGTTGGCAACTTTCCCGCTTTTGCGCTATTAATTGAATGAGATTTATATGACTGCGAATTATGTTTACGGGTGGAAATTTGATTGCTTTGTGAAACTTGATTAGTTGTGGCTGAAATAGAATTAACTGTTTCACATGTAAAAATGCACTAATAACCTATCATTTTAATGTAATTGTCTAATTCAATTCATGCATGTTATCATGCCTACATTACATAAATTAAATATAGTGTCAGACAATGAAATGCAAACGGAAAAATTAATGAGTTCTGTTTGTTTTCATTTCTGAAATGTATTAGAAGTGTGGAAGTAGACTAGTATGTTTCTTTTAAAAAAGAACCAAAAATGATTGATTGATGAATCCTAGGGGACTAGGCTCTGTGCCTTGCTGTGTGAAAAATTATCATCTGACTTGCTGGATTCAAAGTAGCCCCACCTAGCGGAAAAATCACGACAAAATCAGGATTGCCAGCTAAAATAATTTCACTGTAGTTGAGCCTGGATAAAAGTTGACTTAAGGACTGCAACGCAGTGAGTAAGGCAGAAGGAGGCCTATAGCACCCAATGACAGTTATACAGAGGCCTTTAGCAATTTCCACTTTCAAGGCAAGGAGTTCTAATTGCTTGCAGATTGACTCAGACAGGACCACGCTGACGTTACATTTTGATTTCCCCTTTCTTTGGTCTATCAGCACGATAAATATTGAAACCATCAATAAAAACATCCATATCAAGTATGGATTTCGTCAGCCAGGTTTCAGAAATCACTGCAATGTCAGCCCCTGTTGAATCAACCCAGATTCTAACCATATCAATTTTAGGTAACAAACTGCGCACATTTAGATGAATAACATTAAGACCAGATAGAGATTTAAGCTCAGATGGTGTCTGCATACACTGTAGTTAAGGGCCAGGTTGCACATTTCCAGATATCAATAGGAGTATAACAATCAACCACCTCTGTTTAGCAAGTTTACGCAACGACTCGTTTTTAGACAACAGAGCAGAAGTAAAATCCACAAGAGATTTCTCAGAGATCGCAAAAATGTAAATGTACAACAGTTACATTACAAGCAACCAGGAATGCAAGGGGTCAAAGACACTGCATCCGTACACCAGAAGGTCACAAGCACAAATTTCAGAAGTAATCGTGGCATTCAAGGCGGGAGGTCTGGAGGTTCTCCGGAAAATAAATTGGTCACTACATGCAATTTCCTGCACTTTTACAATATTAGGCTTAACTTCTGTCACCTCTAATATGAGTAGTTTTACTGCTAAAACCCCCATTTTGTATGGTGTAATAGACTAACAATAGTCTGGCTGTTTTCTGTCTTGTGTCTCACAGTGAAGTTATTTGTGCTGAATGAGCCTTGTTCACTGCTGCATGCTGTTTTATGCTTGAGTTCCAACTGCGTCATGAAGAGCGTTATGACGTCACGTTAGTGAAAGCGGCGTGGTTCCAAAGAACATTCCAAAGATTCCATGGTTTTCTGATTGTATTCGTTGATTTGATATTTACTAAAATAATGTGTTGTGTGTGAATATAACATTTTGCTTTCATAAATAGCTACGAATAAAATTTTCAGCGAAATGATCAAATATAATCATATATGATATTTACCAAGGTGAGTCTACGGTCCGTATTAACGAGCTTAACTTTCAGGCTACACAGCTCGAGCTAATGTTGACATTGCTATTCGCTAATTTATCGTTTTAATGTATTTATAAAGTGTATTTAGTGTTCATGTATTAGATCAGCTTCTGAATCTGTTCACGTAGGACAGTTATACTTACACTTAGCCAACATGAAAACTATTTCGATGAAACATATCAAATCTAGCTCTGACAATAAGGATATTTCACAGGCTAATATTCTTCCCGGTTTCTGTCTGGAGATCACATCATATTCTCTTCATTGGTATTTCAGTCGTTTTCATCTTGTGTGTATTCATGTATTTTGAAGCCTGTGGTGCGGAGCTTCTTTCTTCAAGGACGGTGTTGTCAACCTGTTGTCCATAGTAATGAAGAGAAATCCCATACAGAGCTGTGAGTAAACATTTGCCCCATTGTGATATTTTACAGTGTTGATTTATTTCCACATTTAACATCTTTAGATGTTAATACAGAGAATCCCACTGTGGACAAAATAACTTCCCATTGGCACCTGATTTCTGTGACACACAGTTTTCGCATCATGCAGAAATGTCCTTTTAATTGTACAGTATGTTATATCTATTCATAGTTTACTAAGTCTATTAAGCTTGGAGTTATTACATGGTACCATGGTAGAGTTGTGGTGCAGTCCCAGACAGCAAAATGAAACTGGGCCAGATCCGGGCCGGATGTATCACAGCATCTGGTGCGGATCGGCAAAACGGATCCGCCCCAGTGTCTTTTTGCACAACGGCCCAATTCCGGCGCGGATCCGACTTACGGATCTATAATGGCGTTGGGCCGTAATTGGCCCAGCTCAAGAGTAAATTATTTTATATCCGGCACTAATGTTTATTTCAAATGTAGATTTTCCTTATCACTTCTAAAAAAAAATATTACACACATTTGTCCCATTTTAATTTTTAATTTATTTATTTGAAACGATTTTGACCACACACACAACCCCATACACCCAACAAAGGCTAAAAACAACTTTCAAGCTTTTTTTGGTGCCTAAAACTAAACTAGGCAAAAGAGGTAGCCAACAGAGACCATTCAAAAATGTGTTTGGCGGAGGGTATTGTGCTCTGCTTCAGAGGCGTTGTATAACATGATCTGCTCCTCCAGTTCTTGGTGAAGGGCATCGTTCTCTGCTTCAGAGGCCTTGTATAACATGGTCTGCTCCTCCAGAACTTGGCGAAGGGCATCGTTCTCTGCTTCAGAGGCGCTGTATAACATGGTCAGTTCCTCCAGTTCTTGACGGCGGGCATTGTACTCTGCATCAAAGGCGTTGTACAACATGATCTGCTCTTCCGGTTCTTGGCGGAGGGTATTGTACTCTGCTTCAGAGGCGTTGTATAACATGATCTGCTCTTCCAGTTCTTGGTGAAAGGCTACGTTCTCTGCTTCAGAGGCATTGTACAACATGGTCTGCTCCTCCAGTTCTTGGTGAAGGGCTACGTTCTCTGCTTCAGAGGCGCTGTATAACATGGTCAGTTCCTCCAGTTCTTGACGGCGGGCATTGTACTCTGCATCAAAGGCGTTGTACAACATGATCTGCTCTTCCGGTTCTTGGCGGAGGGTTTTGTACTCTGCTTCAGAGGCGTTGTATAACATGATCTGCTCTTCTGGTTCTTGGTGAAAGGCTACGTTCTCTGCTTCAGAGGCCTTGTATAACATGGTCTGCTTCTCCAGTTCTTGGTGAAGGGCATCGTTCTCTGCTTCAGAGGCCTTGTATAAAATGGTCTGGTTCTCCAGTTCTTGGTGAAAGGCTACGTTCTCTGCTTCAGAGGCATTGTACAACATGGTCTGCTTCTCCAGTTCTTGGTGAAGGGTATCGTTCTCTGCTTCAGAGGCCTTGTATAACATGGTCTGGTTCTCCAGTTCTTGGTGAAGGGCATCGTTCTCTTCCTCACAGGCCTTGAGCTTCCTGGCTAGCTTGTTGGGGCTCAAGGCCTTCTTACTCTGGATCTCCTCCATTTATTGGGGAGGGCTTCCTA
>OMOT01053593.1:8106-19919 GCA_900312575.1 Acanthochaenus luetkenii
GGACATTTTGATGCATTAAGAGTTGCAGGTGTGTTTTAACATGGGAGTGTGCGCTAACATTCTTCTCTCTTTTAATCTCTCCGTCTCCGTGTACCTCTCTCTCTCTACCTCGCCGTGGCTCCGACCTCGTGGGAACACTGCCTGTATGTTTAATGCGTGTGTCTATCTGTTTCTCTGACCTCGTAGGGACATGGCGCAGATGTCCTGCTGGATTTTCTTGCCCTCGGGCGACGCGACAGTGTGAGGGGACAGCTGGGAGTAGACATAGTCTGGGATGGAAGGGATTGACGCACCGAGGTGGGAAGAGCTGCTCAAGTGGCTGGAGGACAGCTGTAAGGTGGACAGAGGAGGATGGCTGATTCAGTGGTTAATTCAACAGTATTTTGTTTTTCTGTTCATTGAAGTATATGGTTGCACGTGTGAAAATGTCACGGTTATGTTCCGTTATCTCGTACATCTATACAAAATGCAGGTTTGACTGATCTATTAATTCATTCAATCGCTCTACAATTAAACTTTTTGCCGTAAATATTGCTACGCTCTATTCCATGGGAAACACAGGGCACAATAGTATTTGAATATGTTTTGGATATTGAATAAAACAGTGCTTAATAACTGGGACTTCTACGATGGCTATATACGGTTGCCTGGAACATACAGACAGACCTTCCATGCAATCGAAACAAAAAGCATTTACTACTTTTAAGCTGAATTACCTTGTTGCTCTTAATTTGCTCTGTCTCTGAAAAAAACCTCTCCTCTCCTCTCATTACCTATACAGTCATTTTCCATTATGGCAGTCGACTACAGTATGTGAGTGAAGAACATGAAACAATTTATAAGGCTCAAGTTGTCTCATGTTCTGCCCCATTGGTGACTCACCGATTTAGTAATCCCACGAATAGGCTTTGGATTGGAGAAAGACCCCAAAAAGTTACCGGAGGGTTGGGATGTCAAATACTCAACACCATTATGTTCTACAAATTACAAGTTGGCCAGTGGTACAATTTATTTAGAATTTCAATCAAAGATCAATCAGCATTTCAAAAAAGTAAGCATTAATATGACGTAATGTCAAATCAATGTACAAATCAACGTCAAAGAACAAAACCTTAAATTAGCATTTGACTTTTTCCAATCTAAATCGTAGCAGTGAGAGTAGAGCAGGTTACAGACCATCCCCAGGGTCTCCACTCTGGACAGCGTGCGAGAATGGCCCCACATCCTCCCTGACTTGGACTTCTTTGGCTTCTCGAGAGAGAGATTCTGCATGGAATTAAAGGAAATACTATAGGATATTCCCATAAATAATGCAATGTTCATGCGATGGTGCCCATAGAAGGGGAAGGGGATTGACTGAGTCTGGCTGGTAACATTCTGGTCCATTACATTTCCAAACTACACTAAACTACACTACATGCAGCCTACCTGCATGCTGATGATGCGCTGCAGGTCTCCGTTAGTGAAAGCCTGGCCTGCCTCCAGGGCCTGTAGCCTCTGGATCAAGCGGTTCATCTCAGACAGGTCCAAATGGCAACGGTTCAGCTCTGGAAGAATACATAAAAAGGTATTTGTTTTTCTGTTTGCATGGACTGAAAAAAAAGTATTGTGTCAGTAATCATTCTGATACGTTTCCTGTAGTCGTGGTCACATTTTCAGCGGATAAAGGAAGGTCTTGCGGCGATTCTACTGAGAAGGCTGTACCGAGACTTGTCCCGTTAGTAAAGGTGCATTCAAAATAAAAATCCACCCACGGATACTCTCACACCGTTATGTCTCAATGCATTTCTGGATTTTAGTTATGAAGTGTTGTAATTTGACTTTTTTGGCATACCCACTTTCCCTCAACCTGCCTCATCCACTTCGACTTCAGTTTGTGATTTCCTACATTTCCCAGAATGCTTTTCGACAACCCCCAGGGAAAGTGCCTGAAATTGTTGCATTCAGCACGTGTAGGTAGACGGAGAGCGATAGTGATAGTAAAAGCAAGAGAGCACGTTTCTACTGAACCAAACACAAAATGGGCCCAGAAATGTAAGGTACATTACCAATATCTGTTTTAGGGGGGATTTATCCCTCTAATATATTATTTTAAAATGATCCAAAAACTGGTTTCTATTAGTAGGAGTTTGTGAATGTTGTGTCTTGTTGGGAAATGTTTGACAAATGCCATTCAGTACCTTGAGCACAGTTGTCTGGGTTGTGAGTTTGCTGCAGCCAAGCAGACACCTTGCCATTCACACCAGTGTTAGCTGAGGGCAGCAGCCCCGATGCTCCAGCCATATCCCCCATACGGTCACCTGAGGAGCTCTGGTAATGTGGATAGAGAGACTGAGGAGAGGCGTTCACTCACCACTAATGCGCATTATAATGTGCATTATAATCAACAGTAACAGTGATAACAATTGGTACAGTATGACCAGTAAACTTTGTTCAAATATAACAAGGCAGCTATTCTTGACACTTCTTTTGAAAATAAGAACAAATCACCCACCCACACTATATAAAACGAATTCATTTAACCTGATTGTTTAATTGTTAGGTTGATCGATAATCACCAAATCTCCATTTTTCTCAGCTAGTCCAGCCGCAGTGCCGTGGGTCAAAGCCTGAAGGAATCCACTGTGAACGTGCGCTGCCTCATTCCTCTTGTACACGCGGTGGACTTGTAGCTTGGTTACCCAAATGTAGAAGAGGTCATGGCTCTTTGCCTTGGTGAGAAAGAAGATAGCAGCTCATTCAAAGTCGCACCTTTGTCAAATGAACCTGAAAGTACACCCCTCCCTCTGCCTAGCATTGACTGTTTATAGCATTACCTTCACGTGATAGAGAATATCCCCCGCGTCCAAGTCGATCTGATTGGATTTCTTGTTTATCGACATTACGGCAAGGCTAACGTCCAAGGAGCCCTGGACTCTTCCCCTGGAGATCTTTAGTGGGGGGGGAAAGACGTTCAGGTGTTTTCAGTTATAATAGTTCGAAGACTCGTTATCTAAAATGTACTGTCCACTTACATCTTGTTGATTTTTGGAATACCGCAAGATCCCTACTTCCAAGACAAAGTATCTCTAAAAAATAACAAAAAAAGTAAAAGATCAATCGTCAAAAAACGGATGAAGTTATTTCATTTCAAAAGTCAACATCTAACATCTTGGCACGCTGGAGAACAGGGTGGATGGATGCATCACCTTGTGCCATCCCTTGAGTGGCCACTTCCTCCTCTTGAGGAGATATCCTTCACAGATGCCCGGGGCGGCCATGTCCTGAGGCTTGTCGCCTCCCGTTTGCATGTCCACCTGAAGATCATCAATCACCTCCCAATCTTTGATGTTCTGTAGACCGGGCAAACGGAATGAATTTGGATTTGTAGCTTCTTTTTTGGGCTAAATTACAAGTTTGTATTTATTTGTTGTGCACCTCCCCTAGTAAACTGAACAAATTATTCAACGCATTTCCTTTTAAATGATACATTTCAGGGGGAACAGCTATTTAGATACCGATGATCCCCATGTTCAAAGAGACCACATCACCTACTGCCTGTCCCCTGACTCACCTGTCTAGAGTGACGAGATGAGGCGGTGCTGCTACTCCGGGAGTGAGTGGGCTTGTTCCACGTTGGCGACGGCTTCTCCAGCCCGCTCATCACCGATTGGCTGCGGCTGAGCGCAGACCCGTAGGCATCCATTTTGGAACGTCGACCTCAGACTCCCTTCGCTGTTGCGACTGGCTGTTTTTTCAGTGAGACCGGCTGCGATCCGCTACAAGCAACCTGTCAAGTCAGGATGATACATGGGTGTGGAAGGGGAAGGATCCAGAATTAGATGATTGAGTTGTCCAATGAGATAATGTCCCCAGAAATCTATCATTACTTAAAAATCACGACCCAACCTCATAACTAACATGTGTGCGTCTGTTCTTCTCTGCACTTGCTTGAACTACCTGTTGCATTGGAACCGTAATTTAGTGTCTTAATTTTGTCAAAGTATGGTATTGTCCCTTTGAACGAGCTACGTCCGCTGCATGATGACCCATGAGAGCAAGAGAGCCCTACTGGGAAGATCTATGAACTCCGAAACCAAAGCAAAAGCATTAAATAGACTAAACATAGCAGGAGACTAGAAGGGACTCATTGTAATCCAGTTACCTAACAGAGGTGAGTGTTGAGCTCTCAGTCCAACCTGTCCTGCCCTAACTGCAGCCCGGATACACTACATCCTGGATTCTCCACTAGATCCCTCTGGATCTTAACCTCACTCCCAGTGAACACACATTTCATTCACCCTTTTCCGATGATGCGTCGGTGGTTTTGCGTGCACAGAACACAGAGCAAAAACGTGTTTGATAAAGGAAATATACATGGCAAATGTTTTTAAACTTTGTAGCTAAAATGTTTTCAGCATACTGTATATATTAGACACACTTGCACATTTCTTGGTATAGTATCTTGCTAGGTGAATGGGGCCAAACTGTTGCTTCTTTCCGATGTTCTCAGATTATCGTACATGAGCAACGTATGATATCGTCTCCTTATTGTCTACCTGTCAAAAAAAGTACACACTGAAAATGAATGTCAAAAATGAAATTGTTGTGGTTATTTTGTAGTTGGGCGCCGTTTCTGTTTCTGTCTAATATGCTCAAGTTGGATCATGAAGGAACAGCCTACGAAGTTGTGTTGATACTGATCCCGTGTCATTGGATAATATGTCACTCCGGGGCAATTAAGAGCATTCAAACAGATGCAAAAGTATCCAACATTGTTTTAAGATGATTTTGTTTACGTTTTTTTTTACAATTTAAACGTAGGAAGCATTTTGGGGAATTGGTAGGCATCACTCCTCTTTATAACAGAATACTCATTTGGAAAATAAATGAACCTTTACTTCACCAGTTATATAATGAAGGAAGAACTGTGCATGGATTCCAAATTGGGTCGTGACTTCAGTACACAATGTCATGATAATATTAGAGCAAACTCCTCAATCGAAACACCTTAAATCACACAGGACACGTTGCAGTGCATCGACACGTGATTTGCACCGGCTGGCGTAACATCCATGTCACAGCGGGGCCAGCACCGCCTGCAAGGAGGGGATTAACAACGTCCATCTAATTGGCTTTTCCAGGGACATTTCGAGCAACTTGTCATTTGTACATGCAGTAACAGACAAATGGGTCTTGGTCAGGAACGTGCGCTCCGACAAACTTGATCCAGGTGAGAGTATTGTACGGATAAGTTGATGTCATTAGCTCATTTTAACAGCCATCCAGGGTAGCATGAGATTTTGAAACACATTTCAAACGTGTAAACGAGTATCCACACCTGTATATTTTCACACTCTGTTACAGTGAGTGTGTCACACAACACTGAAGGCCCCTGGGTAATGTGGGCTATATTCAGGGCCGGGCAGGCTCCTCTCTAAAGCCCTTTAAGAATACCTCGCTGTCCCAGCTGAAGGTGAACTTCTAAGAAACGTATCCAAACATTTTTATTTTTTAGTGGTAGCCTTTAAATGAACATTATCAACGTGCAGTCGTGACGAAATGTTTATTAACCGTTATCTCTTTCTAAACTCCCTGGGCTCGATTCGTTTCGGTTGGTTTTGTGTTTTGAGTTTGCCATATTACGAGAATTTAACCCAATTTCATCTCGTTCGAGTTACACTTTCTCTTAAGTTAAAAGGTTGTTTCAGCAAACGGAACAAAATGAAACGCGTTAACTTCTTACCTGCAATTGACGTCCGACTCTCATCGTCTATTGAGATTCCCTGCGGCTGATATAGCCAACAAAGCGTTCGACGAACAAAACATTACGACACACACACACAGAAAAAGTCAAGTAAAAAAAAAGTGTATCCACCAATAATCTCCCAGTGGCTGACACGAGCACCCTCCAAATACAGGGAGAGCTGTGTGTCACAGGTAGGCAGCGGGCATTATCCGCATTAGCAGGAATTACAGCGCGTCTGTAGCAGGGTGAACCCCTCCTCTGCCCGGTCCACCCACCTTCTGATCTGCAGGAGACAGCTCACCCACATTCTTAGGTTGGCAGGAATGGGGGTAAATTCATATATATATATATATACATAGTAAGTAGTATCAAAATGATGTAGGTATATGAAGATACTGTATTTTAAGGGGGGAAAGCCTACTGCTGCTTTAATGAAGATAGGCTATCATTTATTTTTGTTTGCCTTATGACGATGCCGAACTGGTGGTCAGTTTACCCATGTTTTATTTACCATTATATCACTGGTCCATAGATATGTATATGACTGGTTCGTCTTCGTATTCTTGTTTTGACTAATTATATGAAAAGGATTTCAAATGATCTTGCGACTCCTTGAGACAATTAATTTTTTTATCCGTAGCCTAAATAAACTGAGTCTTGAATTTCTTTCTTTTTTTAGATAACTGACTTCTATTGCAGAATAGTTAGTGTCTGAGTAATGTCTCTAATTTGGAATAGCAGGGCTTAATAGACTAACTGAGCCAGATTAACATGCTGTAATCTGCAGATTAACGGTCATCAGGATCTGAGACCACTTGTTTATTTTGGCTGGACACCACTATTACACCTTACAATGTGATCATTCCAGCTGGTATTTACGCTTCGTTTCAATTGAGCTACAATCAAACGAAAAGAGTTAGCATTTTACTTGGGGCTACAATTAATTTATCAAGTAATTTATGAACAATTAATTCATCGACCAAAGCATTATAGAAAAAGGTTTTGACAAAATGCTTCTACCACTGCACTGGCCAATATAAGATTGAAAAACTATCACAAAATGTGAATAAATGTCAATAAACAACAGGAAGTGTTGACATGTATTTTAATATGCCAATTTCCTTAAATAAAACAAAACATGAGCGACAATCAAAATAATGAACAAGCAGGGCCCAATCAGGGGTGTCAAACTTCGGTGTCCTGCAGGTTTTTGTTCCTCCCTGGTGGTTAATGAGCCTGGTGTCAGGTAGACAGGCCTACAGACCAGGTGTGGCTCATTGACTAACAGGGAGGAACAAACACCTGCAGGACACCGGCCCTCGTGGATTTGAGTTTGACACCCCTGCAAGTGATATTTACATTCTTGCAGTATCGTCCACGCAAGAATTCCCCCCAAAAAGAGGTTGAAGTGCATTGAAACCAGTCAAGGCTGCAGACTTCCTCTACATTCAAAGAAGCCAATGTGCTCATATGAGTGGACACACACTAAACGATTTTAAATGCACCAATGAAGCCGTTCCACACAAATTTAGAAAACTGGGGGAAATAGTCAACGTTTTTCACAAAGACTTTCTCTAATCTTGAAAACTTGGCTGGCACACCAGCTTTGGTACTTAATTAAAATACATTTCAAAGCGTTTGTCCAACTTCACAGTCCCTCTTCATTCCAAGCAGCCACAGTTCTGCTAGTCAACAGTCTCAACAGGGGTTGAAACTCTACGCGGCCTCCTCGGCCTTGGGAGTTCCCTCTGCGCTGCCGTCCGGGCTGTGCTGTTTGAGGTATTGCTGGAGCAGGGCTGAGAGGTGGGCCGGGTGGCGCTGCAGCATGGAGGCCGTGTGGGATGTCAGCATAGTCAGGCCACTGACGAGCTCACCCTGAACGACAGTCACTGATGGCAGTTTGGAGTAGCTGACCACCCCCTGTGCACTCAGCAGCGTGTTCTCTACACAGGCTCCTGTTGGGACCGGTGGAGAGATTAGCTGTGCATATTGTGTCTAAGGCCTTGATTAATCCATTGAATCTATTGTTCTCCAGTGGAAGTTAATTCATTTCAGATGAGAATCTGTTACCATTTGCATCATTGCATTACAGATGCTTTGCATTGAGATGCAGGTGTTACGCGTGTTGGGATTTATCATACTTTTGCACTGAAAATGAATCTGAATTAAACTTAATGTAATTTCTTCATGACTGCTTTTTCACTTCTTGTAGATTGTATGGCTGCCTTCAACACACCACCTCGTAGTGGGAAATATGACGCTTGAGTGACGCAACTGTATTTTGGATTAAAAGTAACTTTTAAATTAATAATTTTCTAAAGGAATCGATACCAAATGAGTTGTATGCGAGTATCAAAGTATCGATACCACAGTTTCGATCGACTTTCCTAAGTTAGCTCCATCAGCAGATGGTTACTGTAAAATTATGGCGGAGGCTTTTATCCGAACAATGGCTTTTATTTAAACACTTAGTAACTTGGCACAACATGTTAACTCTCAGTCTGTATCCTGGTCTACTCTACACATGTCTCTGTATTACCGTAACTCTCTTAGTAACACTGCATGGTAAATGTTTACCGTATATGACAGTTGCAATGCTCCAAGATTTCTCCACATTTATTTAGGCAAGATTCCCTGTCTACATTCTCTTTATATATTTGGCGACTTTATACTCGTTTGTTACCGCGCTTGTAAACAAACGTGGCAGAGACACGTGTGGCGGAATAAACCTGTTAAGTGGCCTCAGGCCTCGTTGCGTGAAGAACCAAAGGCTGGCCACGCAAGACTAACGGGGTCAAAGCTTCACACATCCACGGGAAAAGGCATATATTAAAAGATAGATCTCTGGATTTTATTAATCGATATCAAATGAAGATCGATTTGAATCGGGAAATTTATTTTTTTAAACCCAGCCCTAGGCTTATGTGTAATTGTTCCTTGGTCCAAGACCAAATTTCAAATACAAATCTGAAAGGCATTTGCAGGGAATGGTATGCAAGGCACCAGGAAGGTGTCCAAAAGCATTCCCGTCTAGTAATTTGTCTTTTGGCATGAATACAGAGGACGCAGATCCTGGTAATACCTCCTAGTCTGTAGCAAAAGATATAGCATTTAAATTCTGCATATCAAAGTTCCTCCTCACATATGATGTACATACCTAGGAGCACCATCTGTGGGCTACCCCTCAGAGCCACCAGCATCTCCTTCGCCTTTGGCTCTTTACTAACAAACAGCACTGTTGGGCCCATGAACAGAGGTGCCATGTTGCGGTAAATACTACCGTCCAGAAACGACCGCATCACCTGAAAATGAGCATGATCAAAGATTAGATGAAACTTTCATGATCCCAGTGGGGAAATTGTGTAAAAATCAAGATCACTGGTGTGCAACATTACAGACGTAGCAGTGTGTGTGTGTGGGGGATGAAGACTGCTGTATGGATATTGTGTGCCGTTATCGTATCGTTGGTGCAAGAGAGTGATCCAAGACAAATTCCTATCAACTATGTTGACATGGCAATAGATTATTGAATCTTGAGAGTTGATGTTGAGGCATGTCAATCGTACCTGGTTGGGGAAGAACTTGACAGTGATGCCATGCTTATAAAGTCTGTGCTTGAGAATCATCATGTCTTCAGAGTTGGTGGCATTGTTCTGAACCACAGCAATCATCTTGCAGTCCTGGAATAGGCTCTTCACTTCCCTCTTTAAGAGCAACACCAGACCACTATCCTGATGGAATAGAGACAGGAAACCAAATAAGGATTTGTCTCACAGTTAAGAGGAATACCATTGAATTACAGTATTTTAATGTTTGTTTGTTTGTTTTTCGGTATTAACATTAGCAAACATTCACTACTTCTAACCTACAGTTAGAAACTAGAAGAGTTGGTCCCTAGTCTCGATCCGATATCACTCCTAATGTATGTACAGTTCCAATGAGGACGGATTGGAAAATGAAAAAGGTGATGATGAGAGCACCCAGTGATTTTATTGCTGGGTATATGGATACATTTTTAAGGTAAAACAAACACTGTATTATTCAAGAAAGACCGTACCCTATTCATTAACAATGAGGCAGCTCCAGATCCTGATGAAATTACCAGTTCGTTTTTGTTCTCTGGCATCAATCCTGCTCCAACATTGTTTAACAGGCAATGGTATATTAATAAGTGAAGTAAAAGAATGGGTAAGCATTTACACTACATATACATTCAACATAAAGATACAAAGATGTACAAAGACAAATAATTGTTGAACATGCCTTGTTGCAAAATGTGCAAAATGCAGCTACCCTCCATTTAATTACCCAACTGTCCTGTGAAATTAAAATATGAATACCACTGGCCCACCAACAATATATACTTTGGCACACCATGTCAAGAGGACAGAAGAGATTTGTCAGGAAAAGGATGGGATTTATTTCACCAGTCACCTTGCTGGGGTCTAATTCAGGGCCTGCTACTTACCTTCTGAACTTGTTTGGTTTGGGATGGATAAGCACCTGCAGGAACAACCCGTTTAGGAGGAATGTATTGGGTGACAGCCATAAGCTTCTGTTTGAGGATGTGCATGGGCTTCCTGTGTCGGGTCACAGCCTTGGACCCATGCCGGATGCTCTGTGTCAGGGGCAGCCATCCTAAAAGTCAGAAATCACTAATTTTAGACCCGTAGGTTGTGTTTCAATAAGATAGGTCATTGAAATACTGAAATCTTTATAATTTTCACTGGACATAAAAGATTGCAGTGTAATTTTGTCTGAACTAAATGCTACGGAAGAGGATTAGGGCCAAGTAGACGAGTTTGTTTTATATATGTTGAGATTCAACTCTAAATATTTCGAAAATAAAGTCAATATTATTTTTAGTGATTAAAGACTAATTGATTTAAGATTTCGGACTTTAATCTCTACATATATATATTTTTAAATCTAATACTTTTTAAAATATATATATAAATATATACTGTAATTTTGATTTAATGCATTGGTGTTGTTTTTTTAACATGTGATTTTAATGTAAAGTGTCTGAGTACTGTGAAAAGCACTAACGCTATACAAATAAAATGTACTATCATGGTTATTATTAAAATGCTAACCAATGTGCTGTGGACATCTAACGTTAATGGACCACTAGAATCTGCATAAGAAAACACAGCAACATAACGCAGCTGTGGCAGCCCAGTAAATGTCACCACTATCCCACAATGCCGTATAAACATTCGGAATCAGCAGCCTTCCGTGGGACGCAGTTGGTTTTCTGTAGCTAGCTCTGTTTCAACACTGCAGCCACTTCTACAACCTGTGTTACACTGTGTTTAGGTTGGCTAGCTCAACTGGCTACGAATGGCAGCAGAGGCTAGCTTGCCAACCGTTAGCTAGCTGCACGACATCAGCACAACACAACCTAATGAACTCCTTTTCTACGAAACGGGGCGAGAGGACGTCACAAACGGACCAGCTCGCTGCAGAAAATCACTTCATCCAGTGTCGTAACTGAAACGTTAACGCTACATTACCCTGTTTCGGTAGCAGCCTCACACACAAGGTCGCCGCCATCTTTGACAGGAAACCGTGATTCCGGAAGTGATTATCAGACGAAGGGCATCGATGTGTGGTTATAATCATCGATGTCACCGCTTTCCGTGTTTTGAGCTGAAATGATGACCACGCTAAACAACGAGTGAGTAGACGACTAACGTTAGATGGGTGTTCCAGTGTAGCAACTGGACAAACTGCAAAACTCTGTTGCGTAACTCACGTTTGCGTAATGTTTTTACGTAAAGTAGGCTGCGCGGTTACGTCGACGTCGGTTCGTGCGTGCGTTAACGTTAGACAACCATGAGGCGCATACTCAGTCGAAACGCATTGACGAACATCCGTGTGTGTTGGGGAAACCCTCCGCGTCGTCCACTCGTCTCCCCGCGGCCTTTCTGCACGGAGTCAACGAGGGATACTACAGCCATGGATCTGAGCGACATGAGGAAGAAGTACAAAGGGGACGCGGAGGTGAGCACGTCGCCGGGGTCGCGTCACCCACGGGATCGACCTGTCCGAGTCCGCCGCCCGGCCTGACCTCTAGTCCGTG
>OMOT01053601.1:7043-34939 GCA_900312575.1 Acanthochaenus luetkenii
TCACGCATGCGCAGGCCGGCCAGGCCAGAGCCGTGGGGATCGGTTCACTTGCATCATTATTTCATTCACAATGCGAGAAGGGTGAGAGATGCCTCTCTTTCCGATGGTGTCTCCCCACCTACAGCTGAAACAGACAACACAACACGCCTTTTAAAATGTGAACCAGATGGGGGTCTGTGTGGCCTAATGTAGGCTACATTATGTGGGATATCCATTTGGGGGGTCCTTGCCATGAAAAACCTTGGGAACCCCCAGGCTAGAGGACAGTGGCAGTTGTTCAACAAGTTGTGAGGTGCAATTTCCTCGTGGTCAAAAGTGTTGACAAACCCTAAAAAGCGGCCATTTGAAACAGTTCAAGCTCAGATCAGGTCCATAGATTACAGATAGATGCAGTCATTTGGTCCAGAAACAGCTTACTGATTTCCCATGCAGCAATGTACTGAGATAGACAGACCTTCAATTCTGTGTGTAACATTTTGTGTCAATCAGAATGAAAATGAGATGAACATAGTGACCGATAGCGGTTACCACGGGCCAGTGAATAAAGTGGCGATAAGGTCACGCTGAACGACAGCTGCTCCGACCACAGAACCAGGGATATTGAGAGATATTGATGGCTGCAAGTCAGCTGCTTAATTAATTCAGATATCGATCCAATGGCCGTGCCTTTTGACAATGACCCTCCCGTCCCCCAGCCCTCATTCAATAGTAATACAATGGCCTCCAGCTGTGAAGTCAGCTATGCTGTATCAGCAAACCCCCACCGCTTGGCGCAGGTAGAGTCATTACGTTCAAACTGGAAAACGGGTTGGCTTCGTATACTTGACCCCCCTCCAAAAATAGATTAACACAACGTAACATTTCTTATCCTCAACAATATCTATGAATGGTTGTGTAGCGATTGTAAGGGATTGCTTCCCAGAAATGTGCACCTCTACACTTTCCAATATCCAATCAAATGTGCAGTGTAATCATATATTGATTAGAGCTATCGATTTAATCATCTAAGGCCTTATAGTTATAATTCAAGGCTCAAAGCCAATGGTAAGGCTTCTAGTGTCCAGTAATCTGCTTACTCAATCATTTACATTTTGGGATCATTTTATTAATGATTTAAAATTCAGGAGAAATGCATTCCATCCGTTTAGTATTTGAAATGTTATCTGCCTTTGCCTCATTGGACAATAACCACGCTGTAGTTGATTAATCATCCTCTCACCAGGTTGCCATTACTAACTCTTAAGATAGTTTGTTCACTGACATGAAGTGTGTTACTGCGTTCAAGCAACAATCATTAACATACAAATTGCACGCATCAATTCTTGAAGCATATGACTTGTGAGTTGCAAGTGCATTGCATCCCCGTCACTCCGGATGGCAACTTGGCTAATATCGTTATTTCAGCGTAGCCTAAATTAAACTCTGGATGAAGTATCTGGATTGCTCTCTATTTCAGTTCACCTATAGTTTTAACAGACAAATGATTTGACATATACAAATAGGTAACTTGATCCTGTATTCCTTGTGACATCTGTCCACTGGTGTAGCCAAATGTGGTGGTGTGGAGGTTGAGGGTATCACAGGGCTCCATGGGGCTAAAGGTCAGGCTGTGAGGCCATGATCAATAGGGTAAAGGTCATTAACATGTTATGAATATCATGAGGCCCTGGGAAAGCAGAGCAGAAGACCAACGGACTGGGCTCTGATTGGTCAGCGGTTGTATCTGGGCGAGGCCACTCCCCAATGGCCTTAGAGGTCATCTGAAGAGCTGATGTGGCCTCTAACCTCATGCCAAGAGGATGATGGATTTAGGTTTTGCCGCTGCATAAACTTGACTGCTCAAATATTAAAGTGTATGGTGATGGATCAAAAGCAAAAAAACAGCAGTTTAAAAAAATCATTATCATTATGTCATAGGCTGGGGACTGTGACATTTTAACAGTATTGGTAAAAATACCTCATATAAAAATGTCTTAGCTAAAGTTAATTAATCAACCAATGCATCTACTACAATGACTACCAAGTTCGGCTGGTTTACTTTGTCAAGAGTTCTCTCATGATTTAATACATTTTTAATCTAACGCGCTAAAATACAAAATCATTAGTAATGAAACACACAAGAAAAGAACATTCTTTAAAAAAGTTTATTGGCTTTTAAAACCACTTTAAAAATCTCACCAGTGAGTACTTTCCATTGAAAAAAGAAACAACGCGTTTGCAATATTAACAAGCTACTGTACATTAAGCAGTACACCAGACAACACCACAGAGGAAGGTTCTTCTACTGGTAGAAATGGACGAGATAGTCAAACGGCGTTGGTTCTGGGTCAGTCAAAGGTACAGAATCAGTCACTGCTTGATGGAGCTCCTGTACATCTTAAGAGGTGCATTTTCCTTCATTCAAATTCAAATATCAGTGCCTTATTTATGTGTGTTTTTTTTAAATGAAGATAATTATTTAAATTGTTTCACAAATGCATTTAGCAAAATAAGAACATGTAAAATCGACAGAGAACAGTCATCAACATAACATATTGAACAATATTAACTTAGTAAACAGCACACAATGAAAGTAATGTAACTCGTGAAACTAGCACTGCCAGTCTGGTTAACAGAACCTGCCCAAATCACAGAAGACAGTGGTTACCAAGAATACAAAGTACAATAGAAGTCATCACACATGCGTGCGTACAATCATTTATCAACATAATGAGCATGTAGGTTTTAAAAGGTTATTTTAACTTTTTTCCCCCCTCAATGCTTTGTATTCTCATGTATGAGAATGAGTAAGAATGTGTATCTCACTGAGATTAATGCACATTTTGCTACAAGACAATTAGTCATTTTCTGACAATTCAGTTAATTTCCTTACTCATCTTGTCATAAAAAATATTTTTTCTTTTTTTTTGCGGGCATCCATTACATTTGTCCATAAAGATGTGGCAAAGCAATGTGTCATACAAATTTAGTGCAATGTGAACCTCCAAAGTTTGTTGAAACATGAGTCGATTTTTCCAGTGTCTGCTGAAAGGCTTTGAGCACAATGTCTGTCACAGAAATGTTTGCAACCAGCTAATAGTATCACACATTTTTTCTCAATATACCATGCTATTGATCTTGCTCAAAGCACACATCACTTCTGCAACTGCAGAGACCTATATCTTTGAAAAAACAAACGAAAAAAATTATAAATCAGCAAGCGAGAGACCAAACAGACAGCATTACTTTTACGACACATCGAGCCAGAAATGTAACACACAACATACAGTATCTTGCAACTATATTTCTGTTAAGCTTTTCTTTTTACTTTTTAAATGGCACATAGACTTAACTAGAATAATGGCCATAATATAGTGTCTTGATACATCAAATTTCTATGTATCTATCCTATTTACAGATGGAGCTTTAACATGACTTATACAACATTGACAATAGCCAAAAACTCAAGCAAGCATCCTACTATATCACATAGCCTACCTGGCTAGCAGTGATGGTTTCAACATGCTTTCAGGTCCAGTTACCTATAAAACATAGGACAGTGACCATTTCACAAATTTACATACTGTACATAGATTACTGCAACTTAATATTTTTCCTTAAATGCAATAAAACTCAGTAATATCTCAGAGGCTGCCCGTTTCCAGTCGTTGTTAATGGTTACTAGGAGTGTCTGTATGTGTAATAATCTCTTATGTTACTCAAACAGATCATCTTTGGTATGGAAATAAGGCTGGATCTCCAGAAACATAATGATTACAATTCCTCTTGATCTCAAGATGACATCAAAATCAGGGAAGTCGTAGATTTCAGCCTCTAGCCTTCTATGCAACTAAGCCATCTCCATACCATTGATATTCTTACCCAACCAGGGAGTATAGCATGCCAACAAAAGCTTATGACTGAAAGTGTGCCTGCCATGGTTTTTATGAAATGATAGCATATCAAATTCCTCTAAATCCATTACTGATAAGGGCACACACAGTGTAGTCTTTAGCCTATACAACATGAATATATAACACTGCAAAATTAAAAAAAGAATAAGAAATAGTACTGAAAACATCAGAGTAACAGCTGCCTTGATATGAAGCTCTGGATGATTCTGAAGATTATACTATATACAGTCTCTCTAAAGATGGCATAAGGCCTTGGACTTTGGGAATAAGGCAGCCAGTTGTTGATTCCTTTCAATGTATGGTCCACAAAAGTGGCCTGAATTCCCATCTTCTCCCTAGTGATTCATCTACTCCCTTTATAAGACATTAAACAGTACAAGTAGTATAGGCTTTAAGAAAATGTCACTCTTAGACAATGCTCAGATGTGAATCAGTATTTCACTGATTTGGTATATGATAAAAGTATAAAGATTATGTCATAAATTCAGCACCTAGTAGCAAGAGTGCTACCTTTTTTAATATTCAGATATGGCAGGCAAATGTACTACGACTATTATGTGCATATACTACAATCCCAATATTTTCTCTCCATTTGGTTGAACTTGAACTGCACACTTTGAAAACGGTATACAACTGCATACTTTTTTGGTGAAGTCTTTTGTGCCAAATTTCCTACTTATCTCACTTTCAGTAAGTATTTGTTGAATACAAATATTGCATTATTGATTGGCTATAATATGGAAGATTACGTTTCTTCTTATGTTCATATCTTAGAAACCTGCTCTTTGCAACTGCATGCTGCCACCAAGTACTCACACTTTTACTTGAAATGCATACATTTCTGATTTCAGACGGGGGAGAAAAGTGGTTAACTACTGCAATTCAGGGAGATAAAAGATAAAGGGGAGAAATAACAAACATTAGTGGGGGAGATTTTCTGGTAAGCCTGGCACTTTTAACAGGACAAATGGCAAAGTCCAGACAAATCCCAACAAACGATAGTATAAAAACAGATATACTACATACACACCAAACAAACAACAAGGAACAGAAAGTATAAAGAATAAAAGATAACATTAGCCCAACATCTCTACTGTAGTAGGCTGGTCTTTGCTTTCCAGCCAGTCAAAACCAGAGTTCACAGTATCACTGCATATCTGCTGAAAAAGCGGGTCATTCTTCAGTTCTTCCAGTGTTGAGTCTTCATATTGTTCCTGCTGCTGATTGGGGTCAAAAAGCAGGTTGGTGTCCAACGTATTAAGGTCAGTGATGCTACTGGACAGATCTGAGGCCAGTCTGATGTCATTTGAGAAGTCGGATGCCACGGCGTTGAGCTCCGAGGCTACCTGACCAACCAGCTGGGAGCTGGGGTTCAGGCCGTCATCTCCCAACAAGTCCTTGACAGTGTTGTTGAAATCCAGCTGTTGTTGCTCCTCCTCCGCCTCCTGCTGCTGTGTGCTCTGGAGGAGGAGCTGGGTTTGTGTCTGCACAGGGTTTTCCTGGAGCTGCTGCTGGTCTTGCTCACCAGGGCCTGCTTGTGCTTGGCTGTCCACAGTGGAGAAGCTCATCTGTTCTCCACTGCTGCTGGTGAGGTAGCCATGCTGCTGGAGCTCAAACGCAGCAGGGCTGGAGCTGACAGGCATCTGAGTGTGGTGGGCAGTTCCTCCAGCGAAGCCAGGTGTGGTCTCCAGGATCTGGGTGAGGTTCATGCGGGCCGTGTAGTTAGAGGGGAGGTTGTTTATGCCCAGGCCGCGGACCGAGTCATCCCCATCAGAATCCATCTTGCTCAGAAGAACACTGGTGATTTTGGTGGTGTTACTCTGCACAGGCAGCATCTCACTCTGCATCATGAGGTTCAGAGGTACAGACTGGCTACGTTGGGCCATGCTGTGGACAGAGCTGACTGTCTGGCTGTTGGACAGGATGCTGAGGACCTCAGAGGTGATGGGGGAGTTGAAAGGTGAGACGACAGCTCGGGTGTTGGTGGCGGTAGTGGTGGTGGTGGTTGGAAGGCCAGTGTTACCACTGAAGTTCCTCTGGCGCACTGCAGGACTGACACTGCGGCAACGGAAAGTACTGGACCCGGAAGAGGTTGAGGCCTTGTTGTCTAATGGGGCAGGCACAGCGAAACTCTCCGGTTTAGTGGGGGTAGATACACCAGTTACCTGCTGCTGCTGTTGTTGTTGTTGCTGCACTGGGGAGATGGGGGTCAAACGTCCAAAGTCCTGTCTCGATTGGGCCTGGAAAGACTGGCCCGGAATTGCAAAGGCATGTGGCTTACGGAACTGGTCATCCACCAGGTCTTGGTAGCTGGGCAGAATGCCAATGCCATGGTTGGACAGAGGACCTCCACTGTTACTGTTATAGCGGTTGTTGATCCACTCTAGTTTGGCCTTGTCAGGGTGTGTTGCCATGGGCCTTTGCATGGGCTTGACAGGGCTGCTAGACACAATACTGGCATCGTGATAACCTGTCATGCTGGAGTTAATGGGAGTGAAAGCAAAAGGGTTCCTGCACTCCACTGGGCTGGGGGGGACACTGCTGCTGCAGTTGGACAGTGGAGTACTGATGGGGGTGTGGCGACCCATGGTTCCATCCACAGGGGTGATGGGGGCCATGCGGGAGCAGGGGCTCTCTCTTCTTACACTGTGCCCCAGTGACATTTCAGAGGTAGGGGTGGGTGTTGGGGTTGGTGTGGGTGTCGGAGTGGGTGTCTGGACGGGGGTGGTACTGCTATGGGCAGAGTGGTAGAAGGTAGTGCCAGCCTGGTGAGCATTGAGGATGGAGCCTTGACTGCTGGCCGACTGGCCCTGTAGAGACATGTCAACACAGCTACTAAATAGAGGTTGCAGGCCCTTCAACTTCATCTGCTCCTCCATTTGGACTAGCTCCTCCACAATGCTGTCCTGGGTCATGTCGTCGTCATTGAATGGGAAGTAGTCCATGTTGGACTGAGAGCCCGCAAAGTCAACCATCTCCTGTGTAAGGGTGAGCTGGCCTGAGGCCTCGGGGGTCTGGGTTATAATGGCCTGTAGTTGGTCTGTTGGAGCTTGTTTGTGTTCTGCTGGTATCTGTTGAGCAAATGCCTGTTTCCGAAACTCATCTAGCTGTCCCTCCTCCCATATTGTGCTCTTTAAGTCACTCATCACAGAGGCTTTGTGTGCTCCTGAGTTTGCTGGTATGGCACGAGGGTTTCCGGTGATCTGTTGTAGCAACGTCTGATCAGAGGTGCCGTTTCCAGCTGCTGCAGTGCTGGTGTTAGTGCTGAGAGAAGGGTCCTCGTGTTTCACCAGCAAGGCCTGGGGTTTCAAAACAGTCTGGGAGCCCTCGGTGTGTGTGATGGGTGAGTCGGAGAGTGCAAGGATCTGTGTGGGCCCTATGGAGGTGTGTTTCACAGTCACTTTGCAGGGCGCACTCTCTGGTCTGGCAGGGGTTCCCAGTCTGGGGATCCTCTTCATTGCAGCACTGACTCCAGGTTTGGGATTGTCAACTACAGCAGGTGGCTGTTGGGAGATAAACACCCTCTTCACAGGAATCACATGGGAATCCACACCTGGGCCTGTGCGCTTCCTGGGGCTCTTAGAGTCGGGGCAGGAATCCTTAGACATCGGGGTAACAGCCGAGGAGCCATTGGATGACATGCTGCCATTGGCGTACTGATTATCAACAGTCAGGTACAAAGTACTGTCATGACAGTTACTGTTATTGCTGTCCTGAGTCCCAGCTACAGCTACAGAGGTGGGAGGGGACATCGGGTCATTTTTTATCCTGGTCACTCTGTCAAGTCCTGGAGAACACTTGACAAGAAGGCTTGGTTCACTGGCAGCCCTGAACTTAGTCACTCTCTCATCTTTGGCCCCAACAGCAGAGCCCTGGATAGTGTTCTGTTTCTCTGTGCCAGCAGTAGGGTTATTGTCCCTTCCAGCCTCAGACACCATTTTGGTGTCAGTGGGGAGTGTGAGGGTGAGGGTGGAGGCTCTGATTGCAGGAGACTGGGGGGTGGCTGAGGTCCCACTGTGGGAGTGCTGGAAATCATCTAAAACAGCAGTGGTGCTCACACATGTCGAGATGGGCCGCAGGGCTGTGCTGCTGCTGTTACTACTGCTGCTGCTGGGAGCCAGAGATATGGCTGTCATTTTCACCACATTGACTGAGCTGACATGGGGATTGGGCATCACAGTCTTGATGGGGCTGTTGGTGATGAGCAGGGTTGGGGGTGAGCGCAGTGTGATGGCACTGGTGGCAGAGGGCTTGGGCAGGATTTGAGCGTACCGGTGTCGTGCCAGGCGGTCACCCACAGGACTGGCTGAGATGTTCTGGGGAGTTTTGGGGGACTGTTTCAGAGACTGAGTAACCACTTGGAAGTTCACAGGCAGCACTTTCCCCTCTGCTGTCCCTACAGGGCTGGGCGAGGTCATCAGCTGCCTGCTTCTCTGTACCTGGGACAAGAACAGTGAGAACATACTTTTATACATTTATCAATATCATACCTGAATACTATGAAGATTGGAAGTAAGTGATGTCTTTTTCTTCCAAAGCCCCATACCGTGATTGGGCTGGGGACAGCTGCTACTACAATGCCTATGGTGGGCTGGGGGGAGAGCAAAGCAGGGCTGCCACAGGGGATGGTGGGGCCAGGGGTACTGGCTTCAGTTCTCTTGACCTGGTTCTCGCTGGGCAGGGGTGAGTGGAGCTTCTGCTCCTGCTGTTTCTTCTGGATCTTTCGCTGCAGTTGCTGCTTTGCATCAACAGAGGGAGAGGGCAGGGTCTTCACCTGGGGCTGGAAAGAGTTCGCCTCACCCATGGGCACAAACGCAGAAGCTGGAGTGGGTGTCTTCATTCCTGGCGAGAGAAGAATTACAAGAAATATACTTTATTTCCCAATGGGAAAAATGGATCCTTTGTCTTGGTAAGCAAGCCTCATGCACCTCCAAGACAGACAGAGGTAATCAGCATAATGCAGACTTCTTTTAACTAATTCCACTACAAACATTGACTTTTTCTAAAACCTGCAACATGTTATTATGTGTATGTAAATTAGCGACACAGTGGTAAATTAAAAGGTGGGTAAACTATGACTTCCAGACGGTGATCTGATCATTAAGGCAAACAAACACCAATAGAAAACACCAATAAATTCTATTTTTTAGAAAAGCATTAATGTATGCTTTTTCAACTTAAAATATCCCATCTTCAAATAACACATCAGTCTGACACTGCTGACTATGATGTACACTCTGAATTCCATATAATAAAGATTTATGTCAGAGTAAACTCTATTCTGTAAATACAATTGTTAAAATGAGTTTATTGTAAACTGAGTTTAGGTGGGTTTATCCTCCACAACATCCCTGGAAGGAATAAATAGATCAAATAAAATCTTCATACAACAGTAAAGCCAACACCCCAGCAGACCAGAGGGCATCTTCACCTGTGGGTGTCCCGGTCATAACCGTGAGGGCTGCCATGGACTTGGTACCGATGTAATGGCTATTGAGCAGGAAGCGGGCCAGGTCGTCCACGTTGTCAAACTGACGACTCAGGACCTTCTGGGCCCACTCACACACCAGGCCACAGGCCGCGGAACGCATTTCATCTTCGGCACTGGGCGACTGACCCGATGACTCCATTAACTCACACTACAGTCAGAGAGAACAGAACAGCAGGCAGATGAGCATTAGAAAAGTTCAAAAGTCTAACTGGGTATTTACTTTATTCACCAGCAAATGGTTAAAAGTTGTTTCAGGTGAAACTTACCCCATCGCCAGATTTTTGGAGATCCAGGTTGGGTAAAGACGGCATGTGAACAAAAGCTTTCTTCCTCAACCCACTATAACAGTATGTAAGAATGAGTTAAGGATTTGAAACTTGGCAGTGAATCACCATGGGAAAAAAGATGACTGTAATATGCAGGATCTGGCGTTAGATTGAGTCTGGCCAAGATCCTCTTCTGCACTGTTGTCTACGATATATGTTTTTGTGCTAGTCTTTGCAAACTGAATTTCTTCCAGAACAATCAATGTCATGTCATACTGTATCATAAAAACATGAGGAAAACATGGATAGCCAACAACATTGCATTAGCCTTGTAAGATTAATCACTTAAATAATATATACATATACATAAGAGCAATGTAATTGCATAGTAGTTACATTATTTTGAGGAGTTTGGATTTGTCACTAGCACGTTGCTGATGTAATAGGTCTCAAAAACAAAAAGTCACAACAGATCATCCACTGCTCTGAAAGCATAACCGTGTTCAGACTGCGAGCAACATGATCAACGAGTCCATTCATTTCCTATAGAGCTGAGTGACCAGGGAAACTAAGCCGAAGCGTGGACGGTCAACAAGCTTGTCGGCCAAGAAAAGTTGGCCACGGCTGAACTTTCTGTGGTCATCGGCCGTCAATAGCCAAACAGATTTGCGTGCATCCTTGTTCCCCTACCGATGTGATTTCGTTCTATGTACAGTTCCACCTGCCATGTGTAAAATGGGCGAGAAGTTGATTACAGCCATTCAAAGCTTCCCAGTTCTCTACAACATATATTTGACAGACTATAGGAATAAACATCCCAAAAACGCAGCTAGAACAGCTGCATCCACCAGTAGGGTTGATGATAAGCTTAGCTTAGGAGGTAATATATTTTATATATTTCTTTTTTTCAGCTTATTTTCCATTAATGCTACCTATTTAGTGGTTGCCAGATAGCCATGTTAACTTGTTAAAATGTAAAGTTATGACAGGCAATACCAAAGCAGCAAAAATACATAATTTGCCTATTCAAAACTCTGTAGCTGCACGAGACCTCTTACACCGCCCACAATTGGTCAGAACAGAGCAACCCATCAACCAAGTTGCTCGCAGTCTGAATGCCCTGTAAGTAGACTAGGAAAATATCAGAACAAAAGCAGACACAGGAAGTCTTCACTGATAGGTTTATCAGAATGAAAGGATATTTGGATTTGCCCCTCATGCCCAGCCGCCGTGCCTTCATATTGGGAAAGACATTCTTCATGATCTTTCCAAAGTCTGCTGCGCTCAGTGGATTGTAGCCGAGATTGTCACAATAGCTCCTGGAAGAGTAGGGATTGAACCAAAAGATAAGATAGTGTATAGGTCACACTAGAAACCGGTGATGCCTCCAAGACTTGTGGGTGACTTCTGTTCCCCTTTACCTCTCCTGGCCCCCTAATAAAGGTTACATACTCACTTGTATTCATCATACACCTCTTGCTTTGGGAGGGAAGTCTCTGGGTGTTCTTCTAGGTGATTCCGTATCCAGTTGAATGCATACATTTGTTGAGTACGGCTTGATGACATGGAACTCTGATCACTAAAATGGTGCATGAAAGAAATGAATCTTGTGAGGAAGTGTCCTTGACTGATATGCATGATTTCTTGTCCTTTAATGGATAAACTGTAGTACCATAATCCAGGAGTGGAGGACCCCCTCTGATTCTCAGTCCTAATGTGCAGTATTGGGGGGTTGAGGCGATGGATATATATATGGGGAAACAAATGAAAAACACAGACAGCTGGGTATAGCAAAAATATACCAGTAATAGTATTGCTTCATAATGATAATAAACTATACAGCTGGGATGAACGAATGATACTCTCACTAGAAAAATGTGTCAAAAGTGACCAATGACCCAGACAAAAATATACAATATGTCACAAGTACAAACCACAAAATAAGCAACTTCACAATCACAATGGGAATTACAGTCCAATAGTAAAAAAAAAAAAGGCACAAGAAATTCTAACCTGAGTTCTACATCCTGTTTGTGAAGTAGTCAATGGAAATAAAAATGTTTGACAAGAAATGGTACAACCGTGCTACAAATACAAATGAGAGCCAAGACAAAAAACAGCCATGTGTATGACAAAAATGGCAGTGAGGAAAGTAAAATGAGCATGAAGGAGCTGGGAAAACGATACCTTTTATCATTGCCATTGCTGGGACCAGAAGGCAACTTAAGGTAGAGGTAGAGTTTTTCGATGTCTGTAAACTTCTCAACATCTTGCTGTAAAATAAATTAAATAGCAAATAGGACAAGAGATTATTTAACGAAAATGGCAAACAGAAAAGCATTGCATACCCCTCGTAAAAAGTGTAGGTGTGACACTACCTTGAAATTACCTAGCTTAAACTGGCCCGGGGGAATACAAACGAAATAAAAACCTAAACATTCACATCTCCCCCCAAAACATAATCTATGAAATTCTACGTCACTTGACAGTATAGACTAGTAGAGAGTGGCAGAGAAAATCGGAGAGAAGGAAGGTGACATGAACCAAAAGAGTCAGGCCTTAAACTCACAAGTATGCGACCTCCTCCACTCCATCAAGGAGCGCCCCAACATTTGCATATGTATTATTTTGCTTCTAAACCAAATTACTACTCAGGTATGACGCTTTCGCACAACCTTTTTACAATCGACTCCACCTCAACTGCTTTCAATCGGTTTCTAAAAATGGATTTGCCTCACCTCTTTCTGTTCTATTTGCCTCTTTGTTGCTAGGGGAACCAATACTTGAATGAATGAGGTGAGAGCTGCCAGCCAATGAGCAGTGAATAAGCTATTTCCAACACTCCTTTGCAACAGCATAGAGTGAACTACCTGTCTGTGTCCTTTCCTGTTGACACTATGGTTGTGTTTGGATCATCTAAAAATCGTATTTATTTATTTATTGCACCATCAAAAATTGGATTTCATTGGCAAAATCATCTTACAACGTCTCAGAAACTGAAAACTCCATGTCAAAGCACAACCCTCGTGTGTAGGTCCCATTTCAAAATAGGAACGATACAAAAAGACTAAACATTACATCCCAATACATACAAGGCCATAATGCTGTACCATTCAAATTAGAGTTGTTCTGACACCGACACCAGTATCAGAAACGCCTCCGATACAGCCTAAAATGGATCGGGTATCGGCAAGTCTATGCACCGATCCGATATCACGCAAACAACATAACGTGCGGTGCTAGCGGAGTGTGTAACGTTAGTCAGAGCTAGAAACATTTGACACTGGAAAATCCCACCAGTAAAAAGCAATGTGCGCAGTATGCAAGGCTTTAGTTTCGAGGGGCGGCACTAGTGTTGCCAAGAACCTGCCATTGCTCTTGAAATTGTGAGCAACACTAAGTTGTTACTGCAATGTGTTGCCTACGTGTTTGAACTTCTTTTTGGTTTACTGTGTAGCTGCAGCTCTTGTTTTGCACTGTAATAGTAATTCTTGTTAATTTGTAATGTTTAGCTTTTAAGTTGCTGCTGCACTACTGTTTTATACTGTTACTGTACTATTTAAACATCTTAATGTCTTTTATTTCACTGTTTTTAAGGAATTGTTATTCATTCATTCCTTGATTTATTTATTTATGCTCTTTTTCAGTTATGACTGACTGTCAAACTAGATAATAAAAGATAGTTCTATGGCATTTATTCTCTGTATGCATTTGCTCACGTTTTACAAATGGTTTAACCTGAGCCAGGCCATACAACAATGATAGCAATCATATCACATCCATACAGGGTTAGTAGTATACAGCTGTTAAAAAAAAAAATATATATATATATATATATACTTTTTTTTCTAATGCACTGGTATCGGATCGGTACTCTGTATTGGCCGAATTGCAAAACATACAGTACCTTTGACAATTGCAAACTGATGCTCAACGTATCTCATATTGCGCCTTGAATCTTCCAGTTTTCGCTCCAAGTCTTCAATTTGCCTCTGTTGAGCCTTGTTTAGAATCTGCAGCTGGGCAAGCTGCTCCTTATCAGCAGTATCTGAAACACAACACAAAAATTATATTCTCATCAATATATAGGCTGATTCAATCAATTGTTGTTTTGAACCCTTATTTAACCACATAAAGACATTTAAGTTAGACAATTACACTAACACCGTAGTGTCCTCCAGACCAGTACATCCAAAGTTTTGTACTGTTGTCCACAGAACTCAACTGTGGCAGTTGAGAATTCAGTGCCTTGCTCAAGGTCACTTTGATAGTAGTTGTTGAGAGAGAGGAGAGACCTTTATGTTCCATTTACCCGCTTGGACAGATTTGCCCAGCCAGTTCAGGTATTGACTTTCAAGTCACAAGGTCACTTTTCTAGCGATTAGGTTACTGTGATTTTCATGTCACTGTACTCCTAGTGCTATTAATCTAGCAACAAAATCAATATTGTAAGACTCACTCTGTGCCGAGTCAAGGAATTCTCTCTGCAGAGTGTCAAAGTGACCTTCTTGGTGAGGGGCCTGTGAGTTAAACATCTTGGGTTGGCAGGCAGGTTGGTGAGGGTTATAGCCGACCTTGCACTGACCCACCCTTCTCTCCCCTGATCCAGGACAGTCTAAATTCTGAAGGTCAAAACATGAGAGACACAGAATGTTTGAAACAGAAATACGATTGTCTTTTATAACTCAAGAAGAGTAAACCCACTCAAAGTCTCTCAATTAAGCTACTGTACTATATAATTACAACACATGTACATTGTCAGGTAACAGGTTGTGCATTTGTAATTATACTTATTAAAAGACAAGAGTAACATGAACCATCAAATACACAATCTTAAAATAATCTTAGAACAGGATTGCTTTTTTGATAGTCTGCAATTACAAAAAAGGCCTAACCTAAAACTCCACTCACTTGAAAATGCTTTCTAATGTTGTTCTGGTCCCCATAGGTTTGCTTGTCCCTTCGTCCTCCCTCTCCGTCATATTCTACAGGGCTATTAGCACCTTGTGGGTATGTTTTAGACTCATCTGTGGAGAAATCGTTGGCCTCTGTAGATTTTTCTGTGCCCATGCTGGTGTATGTATATTCTCCTTGGTTGAATTGGCAACCCTGAGACTGCTGGTTCCAGGTGTGAGTCAGGGGTTGACTTTGAGGCTGACTTCCATTGATCTGAAGAGCTCCATCCTCATAAGCATACTCATCATGATGAGAGCCTTGATCATAGTTCTTCAAAAAGACATTGACAGCAAATGTAATTAATTACCTTTCTCAATAAGGCCAAGAAAAAATATGTACCAATGAAAAGAAACCAACACCCTACCTCTTCATGGGAGGTAGGTCTTGGATGATCTGACCATTCACATTGCTGAGTCCATGTGGACTGTGGGCTGAATAGACAGTGCAAAAAAAAAGCATAATTTTATAATCCAATTATTGTATGCAAGATTCTTTAAATTGCATCCAAAGTTTGAGATGCTGAAATTGCTAATATCTCAGCAACAAAAGTTACCTCTTGTCAGTATTTTTATTGCTGCAGGTAGAGTACTCCAGCTCTGGGGAGGAGTCCCTGCTATCTTCCAGCATGTCATCGGGCAAGTCTGTGAGCAGTTTGTGCAGCTGCAGAAAAACAGCACATGGAAATTACTCACCATGGTTGCTCCGCAACCAACTTATACAGTAAGCACAGAATAAGAACAGCGCAAAGAAGCAATAAACCATAGCCTGAGAGACAGAATCTCTCATAAGGTAAATTCGTAGTGTTTCATTCCAAAGTGCTACATATCCATTTTGGAAAAAAGTTGTAACATGAAATTCATCACTTAATATTTTAAAAATACAGGCGATTACAGCCTATAAAATGTTTTTCCACAAGTTTTACTTTCGTGTCACCCCTTTTGCAAGTGATGGATATCTCATTTTAGAATAAAACTTAACACTATGAAACCAATAAACAGAAAAATTGACAGACAACCATGACTTGTTTAAGAGAAAATGTAACTTTTCATGCCACAAAACAACAAGACAAACTCTCCTCAATGTCACCACCAGCACACTGAACAGGCTTGCCTTAACAACCAGCCGTGAGTGATGGAACAAGCTGGACTTACTTCCCACAAGGACTGTTGAATATTCCTCACATCCTCCACTGTGTCCACGACCGAAGGACCCATATCCCACTCAGACATTTAACTTACAGATTGAAGAGGCACCTCCGCTTCAACTGCCAAACCACATGATAACCTCCTAGGCTAGTCTTGAACACAAAAGACCTTCTGTGTGAAACATCCAAAACATGTCAGGCATGTTGTCGGCTCCCTGTGGTATCGCTGTGTTTTGGTCCCAAAGAACTCCATTGTTTAGACAAAACACATAGCATGGTTAACTGGAGCAGAAATATTCTAATTACTGGTGACAAACATTTCCCACTTGACCAACTATTGAATACTGCCTAGCCGAATAATTTTCCATTTCAGGCTTAATCTTTTTCAAGTTACGTTTTTCAGAATGTTGCTGTCCACTGAAAATACCTTCACTAATCATACATCTACATGCTAGCTCGATTCAAGAACAACTGGAATCCAGCGTAGAAATTAGGTAACCTAAATAAGAGAAACAGTGCAGAGCTAGCTTCAGTGTGACACACCTGGAAGGAAGGCTTTCCCCTGAGCCAATAATAGCTCAGGTTCATAGTTCAAGATTGCTGAGGCATGAGTAACACTGTAGCAGGCAGTGCTTTTGAATAATGCAAACACTCAAATGCTTCCCCAAACAGATAAAAGACAACAGCAGTGCCAACTCAGAGGAACATAAAGGTACCTGTCTACTTTCATGATCAACTGTTTAACTTTAAGAGCTGAAAGCTTAAAGGAATGAAATAATGGCATGTAAAAATACCAACATGAACTATGGGATCAAATATAAATAATCTGGATGAGCACAAGATGCTATCTGTACAAGGCTGAAACAATTACTGCCTTCAGCATTTCATTGCATAAAAGTTACCAGGCCTAATTCATTTAGCCAGCCAGTGAAATGAGTATGGTGCACTACTTCATTTACAATTTTAACATATAATATATGACTTTGCAGGACAAACGGATGTTTGGATAGACGTATACGATCAAACAAGCAACGGAGCTCAAGCAACTCGAATACCTAAAACAAAGCCTGACATTGGCAGCAGACATGTGATAAACACAACCGCAACACATATCCTTATTACGTTAAAATGCCATATAACGCTACGTGTTATTGCACCTCTTGCTCTCTTGCGTAGTCCTCCTGGTCGTATTCTTCCTCATCATCATGTTGGGTTTGAAGAGCAGCACTATCAAAATCGATAGACATGATGATGTAGAGCTTGTCGGTGCGAGGTATGCTGAGAAAAAGACGTGCAAAACAAACTTAAGGGGCATATCACAACAATCAGGAACTATGGGGGTTAAATTCAACGTAAATATTGGATGATAAACTAGCTAGCGTTAGCTAATAAGTCATTGTGTTTTGATATCAACCAACGCCAAAACAGACACGTAACGTTACCTGTTGGCTAAAACGAGACAGAACTTTCCTTTGATGGAGTGAAAATGCGTTGTTTGAAGTAACGCTAGTTATGTTTGCTGAATGTTAGATCATTGTTTACGTTACAAACCAGTAGCTAACTTAACTAGCTAGCTAGCTAGCTAACGCCTTAGTAACAATAACAAGCCGGACAACCACGTAAAAAAGCCCTGGCCATGATTCAAGGAGAGGGTACGACAAATGAGCCTGGTCAAACACGTAGAAGCGTTTAACAATAGCCAGCAAACCATTTAACGTTAGCTTGTGTGCTAACTGGCACACCTGTGCTAAAAGCTAGCCGGCTAGCCCGTTAGACGTCCTCTTTAAGAGCAGCAGACTCGCCCCTTTCGAAAAGTCGCGCGCGTCAGCAGCGCCAAAGCGCCCCGGTCCTTATTGGCAGTTTCCACCGCGCGGCGCTTCTCACGTCACATACAACACCAAACACCAAACACCAAACACCGGTCGACGCACACACCGCTGTAATATGACAAAACACGAGTCAACATCCAAGTCCACACTTGTTGCCAGAATAGTTAGCAAACATTAAACGACAAACTGGATCTTTAAAGATCAACCAAGGGAAAAGGTACAAATCTAGTATGGATCATATTGTTGATCAATGTTTCAAAAACATTGATCATGTGAAGCCAAGCAGTGCAAAATGTACATGTGTGTTATTACCATTTACAAGACATTATTACAGAAATATCCTTTTACCCATATAGTATATAGGCTAAAGGATTACTGAATCAGCAACGCACAACCAAATTAAGAGTTTACATTTAAATAGTGAAAATGTATAGTTGATGTACATATTCAAACAAAAAACGTTTAATAGAAATCTAAACATGTTAATATGAATGTATACGTTAATGCCCTATACCGGTTCATGTGTCGCTTAGCAACCACTTTATTAAGCTACTGTCCAGTAACTGTCTTGATAGAATACCATTTAATTATCACTGAGTAACGACTCTTCGTTCTAAAATGCCATTTCCTTGCGCCGTCTGACGCCATCTCCACCCTGCGCTTCTCTGCGCACGTTGATTCTGTTGAACTCGTCTCTTCAAGCGCTTCCGCATTTGTGACTTGCTGTTTCAGAGGCGGCTACTTTGCCACCGCCGAGACTACCTCGACTTGGACTCACGTGTTAGAACGGATCCTAGTTCAGCACCGGCCGTATCCGGGATACTCTTGTGACAGTCAGCTGAGGGTCTGACTACGAGAGGTAACGTTACGTCCATTGTCATTGGAGTAGAAATGGCAACGAACCCACCCAAGATAAAGACTGCGCTTACTGCTAATGAGAGGTGAGTAGCAACACGACGGTTGCCAGGAAGACAGAGGTGATGGAGAAAACAAAAGACATTCTCCGACTAATAACTCACCTACGTCATTACTTATGTTGCCATTGTGTTTACTTTCCCACAGGCTGCAAAACTTGAAAAATACATTTGAAACAAAGTATGGAGAATCTCCTCTCTTCTATGCGTATGCACCCGGAAGGGTCAATCTAATAGGTAATTTCATTTGACATAGTATAACAGGTTTGAGTAGATTTAGACTGATATATTGGCCTTTTATTAAATATCAGATATCGGCAAGTCAATGTCACCTACCTCTGATATTCTGGAGGTTCCTTCCTGACCACAGCCACATAAAGTAGTCTGTAAAACAATATTACATTTCTTTTATTCATGTATTTTTACGATTAATTTTCCATTTAAAGGTCTAATGTATGCAATAATACAATTCTGGGGTAAACACTGAATCCGTGTAATTGTTTTGGCATGATATTGAATATTGGCTATCATTATATCAATAATAATCAATAATAATATCAGCTATCGGCAGATTCAGTCCAAAAAAGACATCGGCGTCGATATTGAAAACCCTTCAAAAACCCACATCAGTTTAACCGTAGTTTTGAGGACATTATTTGAGATGCATTTAGTCTAGGCAACTTTCCTTCATCATGTACATGTATCTGTTCTTATTATCGCCTTCACAGGAGAGCATATTGATTACTGTGGCTATTCGGTGCTCCCGATGGCTATCGAACAGAATATTCTTGCAGCTGTCTCGGTCAAGGATTCAGGGACGATCCAGCTGGCCAACACAAATCCTCAGTACAAGTGAGACTGGAATACTCGTGACGATTGTTGAACTTTCACCTTTGCATGTGCAATTCATTCTCAGGCCTGTAATGCATAGCAATATCATTGGATTTGTTTTTGCCTTGAGCTGTGATTTTTGTTTGTCACTTTCCAGGGATTTCACTGTGCCTTGTACGGAGGACATTGTCATCGACGCAGACAATCCACAGTGGCATTATTATTTTCTCTGCGGGGTTAAAGGCATTCAGGTAATACATGTGGTTTTGATTAACCGATTCATTCATGCCTCACGAGAGTAGAATGTGTTTAAAGTATCTTGTTCGCAATGCTGTATACAAAGCAATAAAATGATACTTGGTCCAAATAATTGAGCACGTTGGTTGAACACCCTGACGTTATGGTCACAGAATGAACCTTTGGGTGTCCCACAATACTTTTATAACCAGGAGCGCTTTGGGATCACGCGTTTGGCTGGGATGTCCTGTGTTGTGGATGGAACCATCCCTCCAAGCTCTGGCCTGTCTAGTTCAAGTGCCTTAGTTTGTTGTGCCGGGCTCGTAACAATGGAGGCAAATCGCAAGTCCCTCTCCAAGGTAATATGGTTTGTAATAAATGCAGTTTGCTTTACGAATGCTCTTTGGCCCGCTTTCCATAATGCTCTTTATTCCTCCAGGTGGCGCTTGCTGAGATATGTGCCAAATGTGAGCGCTACATTGGCACAGAGGGAGGGGGCATGGACCAATCCATCTCATTTCTGGCAGAGAGAGGAACTGTATGTACTGGAACAGCATCTTTCAGCACATTAAGTCAAACCTTACATGTTGACCATGTTTGGCTCTGAATCCAAAGAGTAGAAGAAAAGCGCCTTCAATATAAGTCTAGATTGCTGCAAAGTCCTTGTTTTGTAGTGACTTGAATAGTGGTTTGTTTGGATACACTTTTGATGCTGTTCATTTTCTATCTGGCTAACAGTTAACAATTAGCTTTACTGTTTTTTAAAAACCTTTTGATCTGTCTACCCTGCGTCAGGCGAAGCTGATAGAGTTCCAGCCTCTGCGGGCCACTGATGTCAAGCTCCCGGATGGAGCCGTGTTTGTGATCTCAAACTGCTGCGTGGAGATGAACAAGGCTGCCTCTTCTCACTACAACATCCGTGTGGTGGAGTGTCGAATAGCCACAAAGGTGCAGTCACCTACAGGGCCCGGTGCTCTTGGAATCCAATGATTCTGATTGAATATAGGTCGATTTAATAGTAAAAACTGAAAATGTGTTCATGTGTCGCATTGCTACAATGGGGTGTGTCATTAATACGCATAATATCACATGAAAATGGATGCCAGTGGAGTGAAGTGAGCTGTCATGGCTGGTGTGAACTCAGATGCTGGCCAAGGCCCGGGGTCTGGAGTGGAGCGGGTTGGTAAAGCTGGCGCAGGTTCAGACGGCGCTGAAGGCCTCCCTGGAGGAGATGCGAGCTCTGGTGGACGAGGTGTTGCATCCTGAGCCGTACAGCCGAGAGGAGATCCGCAAGGCCCTGGGCATCGCCTCAGAGCAGTTTAGCGCAGATCTGCTGGGCGCCAACACTCAGCACGGTGAGGCACATTCGCGTATCAATTATCATCAGCGCTGTGTAACAACCAAGCAAAACGCCTGCCAGGGCCAGTGTCTCCATACAAACGAATGACGGGACAGGTTTGACGTATAACACACGCACCTCTTCTCTCTTTGTCAGTGACGCACTTTAAGCTGCACCAGCGTGCCAAGCATGTGTATGGTGAAGCTGCGCGGGTGCTGCAGTTTAAGACTGTGTGTGATTCTCAACCTGCTGAGTCCATACAGCTACTAGGAGACTTGATGAACCAGAGCCATGCAAGTTGCAGAGACCTGTATGAGTGCAGCTGCCCTGAACTGGACCAACTGGTGGACATTTGTCTGTGAGTACAGCAAAGTCTCACTTCACTCGCTTGTTACGATTACAGTTTCGAGAATTGCATATACTGTAGGGGAGAATGGGGTCAAATCAGCCACTTTTTACATTTTGTGCTACTATGGAAAACTACATGTGTGTATTTCAAACGGTAATGGCTTCTATATACGTAAAGTTGTTGGGCATCCATGGAAATTAAAATGTTTTCTGTAGCTAATGCAGTTTTAGAAGTATGATCCATTTAAAAAAGTTGGTCTTATATATATATATAACACTTCAATAAAAGGTACATGTAATTAGATTGGGGTAAGCTGGGCCACTGGCTCAACTTGCCCCAGGGCTAGTGGCAGGTTTCACCCCACAATCACCATTTTGACAAAACCGCTTCACTCAACTCAGGTCCAGAGTTATACTATGTTTATTACCTCAAATTGTACCATACACAGCCTTAAACTAATGTATAATAAAGCCTCAAATGCATCTATTTTCATTTAGATATAAGAACCATGCCATATTTACCATGACGAAATGACCCGACATGGCAAAGATCATATTTTTTGACATGGTATCTCTTACCAATTCCTCCATGTGGTCTCCTCCATCACAGATTAGAGGAAATGAACTACTCTTCCTAAATCTATGACCACATCATTAATTTGTGTATGGTTGCCTAGAAACAAGGGCTGGCTCATCTTAACCACTGACTCAACTTCCCCCCTTCTCCCCTACAAGTGCACTTGAGGTTTTTCAAGGCTGTGCTATATTGTGCAGAGGTTGGAAAGTCGACACACTATATGCAGTAAAACATAGACTAGATTATCACTATTTGCTGTTTCCCTGGGTTGCAGGAAGTCGGGGGCTGTGGGCTCCCGGCTGACAGGAGCAGGCTGGGGCGGCTGTGCTGTCTCCATGGTTCCCAGTGAGAAGGTGGAGTCTTTCTTACAAGCGGTGAGGGAGGCTTACTACAACCCCGATCCACGCAGGACGGCGATGGAAAAACAAAGTTTGTTTGTGTCAAAGCCAGGTGGAGGAGCTGCAATCTTCCTTGTGGAGTAAAATCATTACATTTCAGATCCCTAGATGGAGCTGGTGGTAAAGATTATTCTGGAATATAAGGGCCAAATAATGACAACAGTGGTGCATTATTTCTTAAAATGGGAATTTGCTTTTTGTGTAAAATAGCATTTATTTTTGTAAATCATGAATGTTGGGGTTTTCTGTTCTACATTGATTGTGTATAGCTGTTCACATGTCATTATTTTCTTGGCAAAAAACGATGGCAAATACGATAACAATCACATGTTTAATTTGTGCCGTATAAAATTCCATTAGTGCAGTTTTATGTATCAACATCTATATGTTAAATATGCTAAAATATTTCAGTGTTTACAAATGTACACGATTCAAGTTGTCATCATTTGAACAGCATCACTTCACAGGCTTTTGCTATATTAAAGGTGTGTGAGCCACTGGGAAATCAGGAGATAAAGTCCTGACTATAAGAAGTCATGTTGGCCTTGAGCTTCTGCACAGGATCAATTTTCACCTCATTGAAGTTTGTCCCTATGCCAGTTGCACGTGTAAATTAAGCAAAATCCCATCCTCTAATCAACCATGGCTCCTGTGTAATCTTGATGGTTTAAATGTTGTAGCTTTTGAAGATAATTCCTTCTGTTCTTTTCTGTATGATATTCCGATGTTTCTGTATTCTGGAGAGTAGCCCAAGAGACAGATTAAAGTGGTTTGGGTCTCTGTTAATAATCATCCAAACATCTGAACAATTCATTCACAGCACATGCTGAATAAATGGAGCTATAACTGTAAAATGCTTAAACTTGTAGGAAAATCATTCTTATTTAGAACAAAGTGTTTCTGGTTATATTTATATAAAATGGGTTTGCCCGTGGCTCAAAAATCATTTAGTATTCGTGGGTAAACTAGTTGTCATTGAACCAGACAATGCATTCCAGTTTTACCCATTTCTTAGAATACGCTCAGGCCAAAGAACCACCTAATATCACATTTAAAAAATAAATATCTTTAACAGGAACCATACAGGGTACAGCACACGGAAAACTGATCTCAACACAGAATTTATGTACAAGAGTCATTCTAAGTATTACAAATGTAATGTCTCATATACTGGCAATATACAATCAATAGAATGTAGAAAAATGTTTGCAGCCAATAATTAAAGTTGTGCGTATCTTCACATTGAGCAGCTTCACTTCAAGTAACTACAGTATTTACATAAATGCTTATATTTTAGCACATTGGATGCAGGATTACACTAAAGTTTCAGTGCATAAGCTTTACAGAATGAGGTCTCCTAATATCAATAAGTCTTTGTAGTGGCACTCAGGGCTTCCTTTACATTGCATTGTTGTTTATGAGTGACACAGTAACATGTTTGACTGTGACAGTTTAAAGGATCTGCCCAAGGTATTGAAATGGCTCAACCATTCTTCAATAATCAGAAAAGGACATGCCATTGAAGTAATATCAAATAAATGCATCAATCATTTAGGGATACAGCTTAAACGATTGATGCAGAGGGATGATGATTTATTTCTATTTAAAACGTACACAACTCATGCATAATATTTTCCTCAAGTTGGCCTGTTGTCAAGCCTGTAGTCTGCAAATTATGCTATTATAAAATGTATGTTGCTCCTCCTATAGCCCAGCTATTAGAAATGTACTTTAGGCCGTGATCTTCTCAATCACTCACTGAATTGTATTTTATATTGATTATATGATATTTTGATTGTTTCCTTTTCCTTTTATTTACTCCATTTTGCAGACGTAATCCGATTTTCAAACTTCCAAACCGGAGTTGAAATAGTCCTAATGAGCAAATGAATGCTGAATTTATTAAAAACAGATTCTATCTGGTGAAAATCAACATAATGTTTGCTTATATTAGCATTATAAACAGTAAAGGCTGTCCATCATCTGTTTTCAAGAGGCTGCCTTTTTGGAAACGGCTCCTCTAAATAACCGTGTTCTAAATGGCGTCCAGCTTCATGAATCAGGGCCCAAATCTCAGACAAAAGTCTGCAGTGTTTTTAAATTGCCAGAATCCACATGATTCACACTGGTAAAAATCTATGTCCTGACGCTTTAAGCCATAGACTGTAAAGCTCAGAAAAAACAAGGTATGCCTGTGTTGAGTTTGAGCAAAAATAGGGACACTCAGAGGTCTTTGGGATCCATGGGTACAGTACCCTATATACCGTACTTTGCAGATTGAGGCCAAGCTTGCCTCAGTTTGTGCTCTGCGGGGCTCCTGTGCTTTCATCAGAGATGCAGGCAACTTCGCTCTTCCTCTTTGTCATATTGTCTATCCAGGTGGAGCTGTGTGAGACCCTTCCGGAGGAGGGAGCAGAGGACACAGTGGTGGTTCTCATGTTTTTACCTGAGGTGATCAGCTCCCCGTAGCCCTGTTGGTGGGAAAAGGCATACGCAGAGCGGCGGGAGCTGGTCCTCCGTGCTCGCCTCAGGTTCTGCTCCTGAGGCCCTTGCCTCTTTCTGTCCTGTTGTAGATGGCGAACCTGTGGAAATACAGTCATGAGAGGAATGGTCATGAAGCGTTCAACACTTATATCCTTACACTATATATACTGTATGTATCAATGCTGTTCTACCTTGTCTGTAGGAGTTGGGAAGAGGTCTGCTCTCAGAAAGCAGACTGCCAGCCCAGGCATAACACACACCACCGAGGTGAGCAGGATGACCAGCCATACATTCTTCTCTGTCAGACAGTTACGGGCGGTGCCTGAGGAAACACAACAACAATTATTTTTAAATGTATTTGTACTCAATTTTCTTATATCAATACCATCTCCTCATCTGCATTACATTGAGCCAAACGTACCAATGAACGGGAAATTATTTGGTAAGATGCCAAATATGCCATCACTTTGCATTGCAAATAATATGGCAAAGTACATTGCCAGGCTCCCCCATATGAAGAAGTGATTGACAGTTGTCCAGTAATGTGTGTGAAGTCCAATCTAGGGAGGAATACATGAATCACAAACACAAACATATTGATAGTATGAATTCAATATTTGCACAAAATTCCAGTGTTTAATCACTTTTGTTTAAGTTAACAGGGATATCTTTAGTCTATTTTCTGTTTACACTCTTACCTGAACGCTTACAACAATGACTAAGGATGTGGCTATGGTGACGGCGAACGCTTGCTGGTCGGAAAAGTGGGAGCCATCTTCTTTCACAATGAGGGAGAAGGCTCCATAGGGAATAAAGAAGAGCAAGAATGAGGTGCCCATTCCTTGAAGTGTGCACAGGAAAAACTGACGTTTGTTGAAGAGAAGGTTTTGCTGGCCAGGTTTGTACAGGCTGGGGTAGCGGAGGCTGTTCTGGTCATTGACGTCCTTTAGAAAACAGAGACATGAGTGTGATGTACAAATTAATATGCTCTATAATAGTAGGGATAGGGCAAAGTATTGAGGTTTAGCAAGGGAAGTGCTGGATGGTACCACGGTAGAGGAACAATGTCCAGTATTGTTGTATATTGACATGGATCCATTAGGTTAAGGATCTAGTCACCCATGAATATAGGTAAATTCAGTGTAGTACCTGAGTTTAGAAGTTTAGGTACCTGAGGACGTTTATTTTATGATGACACAGCAAAGGGAATCTACAGTAATAAGATATTCACCTGTATAACTTGACAGTATCTTGAAAAGAAAAACAAATAGGAAAGTGTAATATGTCTCGGGAGGTTGCCATTGGAGAAAATAAATGGACTTTAGTCCAATGTAAAAATGAAAACCATCTTGAAATAATGATTGAAATAATTGACTATTGATATTGATATCGACGATAAGTCAGCACTGTATTATCACATATTAAACAGTATCAGGCTTACCTGATCAAAAAGACCCATCGCCAGGACTGGCAAAGATGTATAGACTATGTTGAAGAGGGTAATGAACCACTGGTCATAAACAGTCTGGGGAAAGAGGGCAGCATACAGTGTTTAGTGTTAGTTCAACACAAAAATTAGAAACAAACACATACAGGTCTCTTGGTTATTACTAGATATATCATCGAATTCTCACCTGAGCTGAGAAGCCACAGAAGAAACCAAACCAGAAGTGTGGCAAGGTGAAGGCAAAGTTCTTGTAGAAGAAGTAGCACAGGAAATTACACATGCGGAAGTAAGACCAGCGTCCGTGCACCAGCAAGAGCCGCTGCAGGTAGCGAAACTGAGCAAAGGAGTAGTCTGATGCCAGCACAGCCTGCATCCCCTCCTGACCACTGACGCCCACACCAATGTGCGCACCTAAGGAGGAAATACACCATGGATCACAGACCATGGTCATTAACAGCCCTGACTACCTTAAACGGTTAAACGGAAAATATAACTTCAAATGCCGTGTCATACAGTGGATTTAATCTGTGTGTTAAATGATTTGCCATAATCATTTTATACTTTATTAATCTCACTTGGGAAATTAAACCTAGCTAACAGAAGGGCAACCCTGGAGCTTTTTTTTTTAAACAGCGCACAGCTCTTGCAAGGTGCTGACTACTACAGAATATTAATTTCAAGAAGAAAAAGATAGTCGCACACTCTGTGTGACATTTATTGACCACCAACGTTTCAGCACAAGGCTTTCATCAAGGATTCAGTTCTTTGCTCAAGGACACATCAGCAGGGTGTCTGCTTGCCGACACAGGAGCTTGAACCCAGGTCACCCTACTCACCACACAGGCCTGCGCCACTCTGCTCTTCCCCGTAGGTAACTTCAAATGTATCATACTGTCCGTTTTGTGAGTGACAGTGATCAATCCTGCGACTTACTCTTGATCATGCTAACATCGTTGGCTCCATCTCCTATAGCCAGGGTGACGGCTCTCTTGTGCCTCTTCACCAGCTCCACCACCTGGGCCTTCTGCATGGGGGTGACCCGGCAGCAGATGACTGTCTTACACACGCAGGCTAAGTCCAGCAGGACGTGCTCCAGCTGTGGCTCCAGAGCGTGAGCCTGCAGGGGTAATACATACGTTACACCCGTTAACTTATCATTACCGTCCTATAGTGGCAGCCCCCCTGCAGAGGCAACACCTAGCAGAGCTCACTGTAGCATTTCTACCAAGCCGCATGCATCACACACACACACACACACACACACGCACACACACACTGCTCTAGGTGCAGTGAGGGAGCAGCTCTCCTGTGAGGAAGCGGACGTTAATGAAAGTCTCTGGTAACGCTGAGCGGCGCCCTCAGAGAGCCGCACAGCAGCTCGCCGCTCATTACAGACGCGGCAGAGTCAGCAGCAGGTACAGAGATGCCAGACTCTGCACAACCACCATTTAACAGGTACAGTCAAACCCGCAGGCGTCGGCGTTGGAATAAAAACAAGCACCACGGAGGTTCAGACCACCTCCATGTGATGTAACACACAGTGGAGCACCTTACCAGACTGTGTCCATTGATGACTAAGGCATACTCTGCAATAACGGTTTCTTCAAACACAGAGTCGTCTGTCTTCTCAACGTCCCCTGCGCCGCTAACACGACTCAGGCCGAGGACGTGCTCCTTAGCCCTCCTGAGGACAGACGTAGGACCATGTCAATACACATCCCGAAGAGGTCCAACTCATTTTG
>OMOT01053601.1:35007-54082 GCA_900312575.1 Acanthochaenus luetkenii
AGATAGCATATTTTCTATTGCCACTGTATTGTTGTGAGTTGCGACGACAGCATGGATTTCCATGAATCACCAGAGGGGCCAGTTAACATGGTGACAAGGTAGATTTCCTCTGGGGCTTCTAGGCTGCTGGGAGAATATCAAGCTCTCGTGTGAGGAGGGCTGACAGGGAAAGACAGGAGCAGACTGCACAGTGTCTCACCTGAGCTGCTGCTGCACCTCTAACAGAGTCTGGCCAGAGATAACAAACACCTCGTTCATGTCATCTCGCAGCATGTTACAGGAGTAGCCAATGTTCATCGCTGTCTCTGCAATTACATTACACCGTTCACAACGCCGTAGCTTTTCGTAGATAGATCTGTTGAAGAGGAGCCAGGTGAATCGTAGTTACCTAGTTTGTCTCCCGTGAGGACCCAGATCTTGATGTCAGCTAGACTTAGACGGGCTATAGTCTCGGGGACTCCTTCCTGGAGTTTGTCCTCTACTGCCGTGGCACCTAGGAGCTTGAACCAGGACAACAGTCAGTCAACAGAGGCTAAATGAGTTTGACCCCGTCAGAGATGTTCACATGCGGCCGACCTTACCGTCAAGCCCTGCTCCATCTCCTCATAGAGAACGGCCAGCTGCTCCTCGCGGTTCTCAATTACAGTGCTGGCGAACTGAAGCTTCTTCATCCATACGTCAAAATAATCTGCGTCAAGATCTTTGCAGGCCAGAGCTAATGTGCGAAGCCCTTCTCCAGCAAATCCCTGCGGGGAAAGCGATTGAGAAGTGTCTATTGTTTAATACAGTTGGTGGTGTGTAGCAAAGCAAGGCATTGGGATTTTTGTGACGATCCTATCGCTGAAACTATCTGGCACTTTATAATAATAATATTATTACTAGACATATTCCAGGAATATCAACCCGTTTTCTATCAGTGTATCAATGATGACAGAGGACCTGGCATTCACCGCTCGAATGGTATTTGTTCAACAGAGACACCAACACAATCTGAATCCAGTGATTTGTGACCTTTTTGACAGTATCAACACAACACCAGTCGCAACGAATCGTACATAATGTCAGCATATTGATGTGCTTGGTCGTTTTATCTAGTTGATCTATATTGATCTTAGTAAAAAAACGCAGCAAAAACAATGCACAAAACACGCAGCAGAACATATGGTGCATACATTTGAAAATACTATCTGATGCAGTCACTCAGTTGAAAAAGTGACTTAACGTCATTGTGCAATGTTTTCCGATCAAAGAAGACTTACATTGAGATGTTCTGAGGTAGTGTACATGAGGTCTTCACTGGATGGGTCCAGGCGGTCAAACATAATGCTGTCCGCTCCTTTGGAGTACAGCTTCACTTGGCCCTGTGGATTTCTCACTGTGACACAACACACAGTCAATGAATACAGCATTACTTTTAAATAGACTTTCAAAACCATTCGCTTTCTGGTCACAGTGACTGGGTCGGCCACTATTGATCAAAGGTGAATCCTGTTTGCATACAATTGGTGTTGGTGCAGTACAACAAATACAGGCGGTTATATTACAGATGGCAAACAGTAGTAGTGTACATAATGCATGTAGCTATCTAATAAGATAGTTATTACAGATTATTACATGTATTATTAATGCCTTTATATAGGAAATCAGATTAACAATACATATATTAGTGTCACAGAATTGCTATTGATTTTAATTGATGTTAGTCATTTCCTTGATTATAATGTGCATGGAATTTAGCGTTAAGCTACTTGTGAACTAATGGGAGCATTGCTTTTATAAGTGAAGACCTAACCAATGACACTCATTCTCTTGCGCACGTTGTTGAAGTCCAGTATGGCCAGGAGCTGGTAGGTGACTGCTCGTCCCATCTCACACAGCGTGACGGTCTCTGGGGTTCGGGCCCGGAAGACAAACCCAAAGTTGCGCGCTGCGGTGACCAGGGCTCCCTCATCGGGTGACTGGGCCTGGTACACCAGATTTCCTTCATTGTGAACAGAAACATGAATCAGAATCGAGTTATTCACTAGCTGCAATACATTTGCAGGTATTTTTTCCGGTGCAGAGATATAGTGACAACTTATATGTTACTGACGTTGGATACGTCACCCTACTGTTGTGATGTTAAGGTATGACACAGATGTCCCACAGACATCAGTGCATTATCTATGTCGTTTACCTTCACTCTTCTCCTCTAGCATGACGGTGTGGCACAAGGCCAGCAGTCTGAAGAACTCCTGCACCGAGGGGTCCTCCAGTTTAATGGCTTCCACCAGGCTGCTATCATGAAACTTAAACCCTCTGTCACACAGTGGGTTGAAGGAAAAATCCACGCAGGCTGTTCTCTGGAGGTACATGTGGTTATTGCATTATTACTATTATTGTTCAAGAGTGTAAAACATTTATCAAAGTTATGTCGGTTATTCTATTATTCTTACCTCTGTAATTTCCACTTTCTGGTCAAATTCATCATAAACATCACCTAAGAGAAGAAAGAGTATGTAAGCAATGTTTTACATTTCTTCTGAGTAGATTACAGAGACGTGGCTTCCTCGCTGTGCTTCATTATTAATATACTGGGGTTCGACCGATATGGGTTTTTGAAGGCCAAAATCGATACCGATCTTTTTGGAGGGAAGCTAATAGTCGACATTTTGTACTGATATTCAGTACCTTAAATTTGACAATTTTTTACAAGGATTCAGTGTTTCCCCCAGAATTGTATTTATGGCAGGATGGAAAAGCCTCTGAAACAGCATTTAGATCACGGTACACTAAAATGTTCCACTGAAACAAATACAGTACAAATTGTTTTAGGTGGGTTGGCAGGTTTTCAAAGTAAGGTGACCCACCCCACCTATTCTATGGTAGGGGAAACTCTGGGATACATTACTGCCTTTAAATGAAGAAATAATTCACAAAAACATGATTGAATAATTAAACAAACAAAAGAAAAAAAGAAAAAACAATTTAATTTCACATTTTACAGACTGTTTTTAAGTATTTGTGATCAGGGAGGAACCTCCATCATATCCGTGGCTGATATCCAATATTTAATAAAAGGTCAATATTGGCCCGATAATATATCGGTCTAACCCCTATATATTACCCCAAAAAATCAACTCCTCCATACCATAAGTCTTGCCATTAATGGAGCACTTCTTGAAGACCATGATGTTCTGGGTGAGGGTGCCTGTCTTGTCAGAGAAGATAAACTCCACCTGTCCCAGCTCCTCGTTGAGGCTGGTGGTGCGAGCCTCGGCTGGGGTGTCCTTCTGACTGTAGTACATCTTCCTGTCCCAGTTAATGAAGTAACTGTGGCCCAGACGCAGAACCTCCACACTGAGGAAAGATTCACCTCTATCCTTGTCAACACTATCTAATGCAGACCATCCATTTTATTGTATAGAATAGCTTGAAATGTTGTCTATATAGGGAATCATTTGTAAAATCGAATGGTTTCCTTAATAAGAATAATAATAATAATAATAAGAATAATAAGAATCCTGTTTCCGGTTTCCTTCCAAAATGAAATGTCCATCATAAAAATACAAATAAAAGTGCCATTCAGCCAAAATCACTGGCAAACAATTATGGTACTTTTGAAATGATAGTAGGTCATTCTAGTCCTTGGCAGACAAAATGACAACACTTTGCATGCTGGATGCTCTACATTTGAGAGATACTGAACTCCACGTGATGATTTTTGGATGGATACATAGCATTTTGGAGATAAACTAATGATGAATGATGATTTTGTCCTTACCTGACATAAAGAGAGATGGGTACAACGGTGTTAAGGATGATGATGTAGGACCAGAAGGTGAGGAAGCCAGAAAACACAGCATTGCTCAGAAACTCATCCGAAGGCAAATACACCTGGACGTTTCTGCCAATCCAACTCTCCCAGATGAGGTTTCCAATGGCCAAAACGACTCCCATGCAAATAAGAAAGGCAAATATCTGCAAGACAAAATCAGCATTTTTATTTTATTTTGAAAGATATGATTATCAGTTTATATTTGTTGGAATAAGAGGAATGTGATGTTCATTTTAAGAACACAGGGGTAACATGAAGGCTTTACAACCATATAATTTAGCAACTAAAGTCTGCTGGCATGAAGGGATGCGAAGCATTTCCTCCAAGTTAGAGTACAGTGAGCAAATTGCCCTGTAAAAAGCAGGAAACAGCTTACCCACAAAACCAAAGTGTTCATGAGTTTGTCAATGCTGGTCCTCTTAAATTTAGTCCTTCCGCAGTTCTGCATCAGTTTGGTTTGCAACCCTTAGTGAAGTGGGGAAACAACAATCAGCGTAAAGAGAAAGTTAACTCAGGGAAATGTTTATACATGAGCTGGTACGAGAAAAAAAGACTGTGCAACTTTGGCCAGTGGTTGTGGACAATGGAAATGTAAACTCTGTTACAATAAAACAGTGAAATAATGAATCATACCAGCAAAGATGACCATTCCAAAGCACCACTCAGTGTTTCTGAGTACACAACCCCGCAGCAGCATCTTCTCATTATCCAGAGGGTACTTATCGTCTCTCCAGTATAGGGTTCCTGTAAATGTATCCAGCTTGTTGTTCGGTGGCTCGCAAATAACTTCTCCTAAGGAACACAATGGACACGGATAGACACAAGATCAGCCATTACAGCAGGAGGGAATCGCAAGCAATAAAATGAAAGAGAAATCAGACATAGACAATTACGCAAACACACAACATCAGCGTGCACGTTATTTCCACAAATAATTATTCTAACGAGCGCTTTGACAAGATCATGGCTCTAAGAATAATGCAAATGTTAGGTAGCATTAACCACGGTGATCCTTTCCATGTCAATACACTTATATTGTCAATACACACTTGTTAAAAGATACAAGTTAAAAAACACAAAAGACACTTTGGTTCTAGATTTGCCACCAGCTGTATATTACAAGAATTTATTTTCAACCGACATCTGTCGAATCCGGCAACAGGCCAACATACCCACGTACAGCAAACCTGAGGAGAAGAGTCAATACAGGATTTGTTAAACAAAAGGTTACTACACTAAATACATCAAGCATCGCCTCACCATCAAAGTCAATCAGTTTTGTAATATCTCCCAACTCTGAGGTCACCGTCAAGGCCTGACGAACCTTCAGATTTGTCTCCCTGTACGTGGGGGGAAAAGAAAATATCACATTATACGGCTTTGACCTCTGTGATCAGATGAAAGTACACAAATATAAATGTGGTGCCCAGTTTTTCTCGAGAAAACTCACACTCACTTCACATTACTGCAAAAATGATCAACTATAAGAATTAGTCTCACCTTTCTTATAGTTTGTAACGTTCCCTTATATAGCGTCCCTTACTGTCTTCTGCAGTTTGCATTTCTTCACAGTCTTACTTTACATAACCAATGCAGCACTGAAGGAGTCTTACCCATCTAGCTCTGCAGTCTCAATATAGCACAGTCCATAGGGCTCACTACTGGAGATAAGAAGGATATCTGCCTGTGGGAACAATATGGAAGACTTATTGGTGAGTAAAGGCAAAAAATAAATCTCTGCACCAATAAATCCTGCAAGAGAACTCAAATTTCCCTTTAACATTTCAACAGCACCAAAGCACCTACGATCTACAGGGGTCTGGTGAATACAACATGGCACAGTTTACTCACAGAAACAAACTGATTGTTCTCCAGTTTGATGAGATCCCCCACACGCACATTCATCCATTTCTCATTCTGCAAACTTGAAGAAAAAAAATCTCATAATTAAACCAAATAATGGTACTTGAACACATATAGCGGTAACGATTTGTATGTGCCTTGGTTTTCATCAATGCTATGAAGCCTCTCAACGAGAAAGAAAGAGGAAAGTGATAATAAACAATGACTTACCTTCCCCTGATGAGAACCTGAGACTGGCGATTGTTGACTTGCTGGTCACTCTTATGACGGAACTGAAATGACAAAGGGCTTGAATAACAGTTTTACCACGGGATGGTGTGAAAGTACATTAAAAATGTAGAGCGTTCAAAAGAGCTGTTAAAACCGCATAGGTCAACTCACATAATCATCTGTGGCGTCCTTGACAGCAGTGATTACCAGCACCATCACCAAAGGCACAATGGTGGTGAACCAGGACAGGGGGGAGATTGCTGGAATTAACTATGTAAAAACACCAGTCGAAGTTAACCGCCTCCCATTTCATCTGATCTCCCTGAAAACCACTTTCATGAAAACTACGCGTGAAAGCAGATATGCCTGCTCAACCACAGTTGCCCATACCTGCAGTATCAACAGCACTAAGAAGTAAGCATTCGCAACCCTCTGGAACTGCTCAAACAAATTGATGGGCAGGAAGGTAAAGATGTTGTACTTTGAGGTTTTGATGTGATTGTCCTGGGGAGTGGCACATTTAGAAATAGCATTAATGCCATAAACCAAACGAAATGCAGCCTAACCTTATGGCCGATGTAAACCTACTTACAGCATACGAGAACTTGTCATTGTAGTCCCGAGCGTTGGCTTTCACATGGCGTTCCTCCTCTATGTACAGTGGACACACGGCCATACGATGAATTGCAATAAACAACATTATACAGCTCAAATTGGTCAAATCAAACAACGTATTCCTCCAGACTTTAGTGAGCTCGTGACTTCAACAGACACGTAGTTGAAATACGTAACGGGAGGCTGCACACATTAAAGCTTACCATCTTTCACTTAGCAATCATTAATATGTTACATCTACACGCAGCTTTCTATGGCACTGCCAGACAGCTCTGTCTTAGTGTCTCGCATTTTAACCACGCATGGTCCAGCGTCTCCATGGAAGTAACATTAAAATCGTTAAAACACTCTAAAAAAGGAAATATATACAAACACAATCTAACATAATGCATACGAGACAAACTACTACTGATAACGCTAGATATGTTGTTTCCAAAGGAGGTAAATCATTCTTGAATTATGCATATTCACCAAAGGGGGATAGTACACGCACAGTGCTGCAACAGGATAGACCTTCTCACACAACAGACTGACCTCCTCACGCTATCAGTTGCAGTGAAAATGAATTATTGAGGAAGCCTTTTGTTGTTCAAAGGCTTTGGTCCGTTTACCCTTTTAATTAGAGAGGTGGCCAAAGATGTGGCATTTAAATGCGATATTGTTTTTGCAAAACGACACAATGTTATCCTCGTTTTCCATACACCAACTCCTGGAGAATCATTGTTCAACTGACAACTTTAGCAGAATCTTGAGTGTACACGAACAGATGATCCAATGTTCTAAATTCTCAAAGTCGCCATATTCCTAAGTCTAATATCAATACAGCAAGTATTTACATGATCAATTTCAGTTCAAGACATGTATACCTTCCCAAAAGGACGAGAGCACAATAAACGTAGTACCTGCAGGTTCTACCTTCATTCCCTCCCTTAGTCCTCTTGAGGAAAGTTCAAGAAAATTGTCCAGCAGTTCAAACCCACTTGAACAATCCACTACAAAAAATAGAAATACTCTATTCTGTTTCAGATGCCAGTCAGTTAGTAACGCAAAGATACATGCGAGGCACAAGGCCACCTCAGTTTGAGTCTGAGGGAGATGCTGATTACAGGACGCAACCGCTAACAAACACATGCACCACACCCCCACACACACACACACACACACACAGAGAGAGAGAGAGAGGCTATACTGTTTCATTTTATCTCCCTGAACCAGCGCACTGCACCGGGACAAGACAAGGAGTTCTCTCTGGCTGAGGAAGGAAGATGCTTAAATAAGGTGTCCTGCTTTTCGAAGGCAAATGAAATATGAACCTGTTCCTACTGCAATTTGAATATGAGCCGGTTTTCCTCAATGTAAACAGTAAAAAGTCTCGAAACAAGGTTGTTATCCTACAAACCAAACCAGTGTACATTTTTCTGTCATCTTCCTCTACGGGCTTAAATACAAACGGAGTCCAGGAAAATGTTTCTTACCAATGTAAGTGTTTCTCCTCCAAAATGCCATCTTGTCAGGGAACCTCCAGCGCTGCCCAGGGGTTTCCCTAAAAGACAAAGAAGTAATCACCACTGAATAATATAGACCCCAACATTTTGCAGTGGGACAGTATTGCAGCGCAGAGAATAGACAGATAGATAGTGGTGCCTCATGTCTCAGCGCCTTTAATTAAACAGTTGGTATATTGTAAACACCAGGCAGTTCCCCAGTGAGCCATGTCTCCTTAGCAAAGGTCCAGGTGGGAGTTTAACACCAAGACATAATAAAGACATAACCTAGAGTTTCCTTCATGGTCTTGTCTGCTATAGACCTCGCTGTGGATTGTGACTTATTTGGTCTCTCCTTATTTCTGTCCCTTACCGTGCACAACTTTGAAACAGGCGCCGGCTTGTGTGTTGTCTCCATTCACTCACTCAGTGGGGAATATGAGACACTTCATTTGTATTCCGTAGCTGTCTCTACAGTGAATGTTATCTTCTTCCTAAATAGAAATCAAAATAACGGAGGAATGTCAGCAGTAAATGGGATTCACTTGATATCGTAGGCTATCGGTTAATGATGCTCAATCAAATCTGTGATCCAATTGTAGGCTAGAACAAAGATCAACATACTGATCATCACTCACCGACAGCATCATCCATGCAGCATCATTGGTGCTCTGGTCGGAGAAATGATGTGTGTGTGATCTGCACTGAGCAATGACACACACACACACACACACACGCACACTCTCTCTCTCTCTCTCTCTCTCTCTCTCTCTCTCTCTCATTCAGTAAAATGTTAAATGACCATACTGAATGCCAAATTCATATTAGCACGATTAAGAGGGGACGTTTAAACATTTATTTGTATTTGTTCTGTTTATGTATTTATTCACAGCGAGCTTCAAATGTAATAGGGCAGATTAGATTCAATAGCTATTTCCAGTATGTGAAAATTCCCCCCATGTGTAAGAGGGATAACACAGAAAATACTGTTACACCTGCAACCGTTGAACACGACCACACTTTCGATATCTTACAGCCTATTCAGGTGCTCTTCTCAGCATTTCTCGGATATCACTGTGAGTTATAAGAGAATTAAGCAGTGGACTATATTGAATTGGCTCTAATGAGGCAAAGTGTAAATAGGACAACAAATTGACATAAAATAGCACTTGGTCAACTAAAATGTCTGAAAACTACAAACTACAGTAAATTAAAACTGCCAAACATAGCTATACAATTAATTTCGGTAAAAACAAACAAACTAAATCTCAATAAAACGACTGTAAAAGGTGCAGGCACCCCTTAATCTTTTATTGTAGCGCCCCCACCAGGCCAATCAGTGTATATAAAACAAAAACTTAGTGCAACAAGTGTGTGCTCATCTGTTTGTTCTACTGCAAGTGTTGTACCATCTGGAGAGAAGTAGGTGGAATCCAGACTTTAGGAGTTAAACCCAGACACAAATAGGCCAATGCAGACAATGGGATGGGAGTGTTTAGTGCTTTTATTACCTGTTTTCTTAGTGTGTGTACATTAGGGCTTGGTCTAAAGCCGAGTAGGCAGTCACCCTCACAGTGTTTCGCCTTCTTTATTGATATGATGCATAGACCAGGGGATAGAGTTCACTTTTGTCTACTTACCTGATAATATAAAGTTCTCCCTTGCATATGCATAGCCACTCTTTGCAGCTCGAGTGTAAAAATGAATGAAAACGATAAATGCAGACCTCCTTGTGTAGTGCTGAAGAGACATGAGCCATGAGAAATTACTAATTTCACAATGTCTGAAGACCTAGACCAGACATGCTGAATCGACACACTAACCAGAACCAGGGCCAGGCTTTCAGAACCACTGCACCCTTATCATGTTGTAACTGGTTTAGTGGTTTAAGGCTACTGGTTGAATTAGATTGTCTTTGGTGTGTCTTAGTAAAAAAACAAAACCTAAATATTGCACACTGCCTCCTGGTCCTTTGCCTGTTGTCTGTATAAACTACATCAGTCACACAGCTTTTTAGATCAGATGATGACTGATATACTGCTAAATCTGTCAAAGTGAAATACATTTCCTATACAAACGATTGGATCTATAAACCTATAGGTATATTAATGATCACTATTTTTGACTGATGATAAGCATCAATTTACATGCCCCTTTATATAGCATGAATAGCATGATTGCTACAAGACGTATCTGCTGTAATACATTATTTATCATTGGTGGATATACTGTACATCCTTAAGGGGTCCACTTCGCGTTCTCCTTAAAAACAAATATCCTATAAATAACATATCGTGGATAGACACTGTTAACAAGATGAATCAACAGTAAAAAGACATATCTTTCCATGTGCAGATATCCTATCAGTATTTGATAATGGCTCTTGGTCTACAGCTGTGTAACGAGAAGATAATGTGCAGAAATGCTCCAGATTCATTGTCTGTCAGTGTGTCAATCAAAGGTCAACCGCAGGGCTTTGAACACATAACCGGCTAAACCTATTCTGTGCAAACAAAAACTATTATGTGCAAACAGGGGAGAACACATTAAGTAAAACGCCCAAGAGCACCACACTAGATAATGAACAGATGATTTACTCAGAAATGTACACTGACACAATCCAATGTATTAGATGAGATTTTATTTGAGGAAAAGTGAAGTACAGTACAAATCTAGTCATATAGTCTTCATTTCAATTTACTCAGAAGACTTGAGTGCCTTGTGTTTGAAAATGTACACACATGCTGTAAAGTCTGCAAGTTGATCCCTGGCAATCTGTTGGCGTGTCCCATATCTAAGAAGGACAAAGGACAATAGAGCGTACAACACATCACTACAGAGCTGTTTGGCCTCTCTTTCCTCCAGTATCTTCACCACCATAGGCTTTGCCCTTTCTGCCCCAAAGCTTTCACTATCAGGGCCCCAACATTTTGCAATAATCTACCTTTAGACATGAAACCAGCATCCATTGAAGTCTCTTTTAAAAACATACCTTTATAAGTGTGCACTTGGGAGAGGGGAGAAACTCGGAAGTGCAACTTTACATTTCAAACTGCATCTCGCAAAACTGTGGGTTTATGAATCCTGTCCTAGTTTCCTACTTGGAAATCGGACCTCTTCCCGGTATGACGTCACAACTCCCAACTTTCCGACAACCCCGGAACGCAGCAACAACTTCCCTACACTTCAGGAACGTCCATTTCGCAGTTCCCGAAAATCAGTCCAAACCTATCGGAACACACTGAATATGGCCGAGATGTTTGCTAAGGGACCCGAGCAGGTGTCCGCTGCTGCTGGGTCGAAACTGGGTTCGTCTCAAGCTAGCTAGCTAAACTGGCCGACACCGTCGCTTGCCTTTGAGGAAGAGGCCGGTGACATTTGATTGGCTGAACGCTGAGGGGCGGGACGAACGTTCCAGACTGCCCGGCGGCCATAGTGGGTTCACATCACTGGCAGATCATTATGTCAATCCAGCCTCCCTAACCGAGCCAAGCGGGTGGTGGTCTGGTGGTCTGGTGGTCTGGTGGTCTGGGTCATTCGGGGGGTTTCCACCGGCGCTGGTCGAGGTAAGTGATACAGGTCTGTCTTGTCCCACGTCAAACTGGAGAGCTGTTCTCAGGTCGATATACTGTAAAGTACTGTGTACAGTACAGCATATGGTTCAGACCGAGCTTCATGGGGGAAATAGCAACCTCAGAATCAGAAGTCAAGTCGTATTCGTTAGTTGCCTAAATGGCAGTTTAGTCAAGTATAACTGTCACTGCCTCATATCAAACTAAGGAACACACTAGAAAGTTTATTTCAGAGTCGGACTATTTTACCCAAGTTGAAGTAAGTTAGTGCCCCTTCTTTAACTTGTACTCAAGTTAGAGTGAAAGTACTGGTACTTGTCCAGACAATTACTCATGTAACGTTAACTTAGCTCCCTAAAAGCTACTCATTATTTTTTCAGCAATAACTATCCCTATAATCCCTTCTGGATTGGTTATTGCAAATATTTTCGATGGGTCCATATCAGCTCAAGGGTTTTGGGGTGGTTCCCTTTGAGCTCATGCAGCTTGCTGTTAGTTGCAGGAAGTAAAGCCGTTATCACATTCAGGATGTCATTGTTCTCATCAGTATGTCAAAGAAGACCTTTACACATGTCTCAAGTTCGAGACATGCTTGTGATAAAGGGCTTTATAAATAAATGAACTTGAACTTGAGGGAAAAGGACAGACTTCTAAAAGTGGCCGTACTAGGTACTTTCTAGGGCTGTGCGATATGGACAAAACCTCCTATCACTATATGGGCAATTTCATATCACAATAACTATAACGTTTTCTGTAAATTCGATGACGAATTTGATTATACAAAATAACCACATGCCTCTAGGGCTGGTTATCGCCACTGATTTCCTGAATCAACTCAGCCCTACATGCCTCTATTTTGATGTTTTATTTAAATAAAAATACATCATTGGATCGTTTTATTCAAAATATACTGGCGAAACATGAATTGATTGCCATTTCTTATTTTTATTTCCCATTTCTCCCATAACACAAAATGTGAAATAAGATTAATATTAAATGTTAAAAAGGTATATTTTCATTTGTGAACTTTCAACAAATCCAAACACTGCCAAAGGTCATCAGCAGGGAGAGATCATGTAGAATTTTAAGTAGTAAGAATTCACTAATCTACGGAAGAAGTCAACTAAAGACGACAAAAACATAGCAGATTATTCACAGCCCGGTATGACTGAGGTCAAGTGAGCCGTCTCTTGTGAAACCATGGTCCAGCCAGCCGCTCTTTATATTGTGTTGCACGTCTAATGGTGTCTTTACGGTACTTACCCAGCATTGAGTCAAAATAACTGTATTCTCATAGCGATTGGTCAAATATAGCGGAGCTACGCGGTCCAGATTACATGCAGAGCCACGGTCGTGATGAGAGTTTATGATCCATCGCATAAAATAAAATTCTGGTTGCAAATCAGTAGAATAATTAGCGTGACTGACAACTGTTGTTTAACAGGCAGTTCAAAAATGCAATAGAGTTGCTGCTCAGTGTTTGTTTGTTATTCCAGCCCACGTGTAGAGAAATTAAAGCGGGGTAGGGAACGGCGTAAAATACATCCGTAAAGCAGTTCTGCTGCTTTTTTGCGGCAATGGCGATATAAATGATAGATTAAAATATCCACTGATAGACATTCTTCTATCGTCCCACAATATATATCGTCATATCGAACAGCCCTACTTTCCACCTCTTTGGGTCAGCCTGCTTATCCATTCAATCTGGGCTAAGTTACCTATCAGGTGCATAACAACACAGGTTAAAGTGCAATCCTGTCCATATTTTGTATTCCCTTATTACTGAATTGGTATTAACAAAATGATTTGTGCTCAGTGTTCGGACAAAATGGCTGCATTTCATCGCTTGAGGCAGTGCCACTCCACAGGTGTTGGTATCGCTCACCTTCATACAAGCAACCCTGCCTCTGCCAAAGCGCATTACAAACTGCTGGTGCTTGGAGGAGGAAGTGGGGGAATAGCAATGAGTGCACGAATGAAGAGGAAGATGGGAGCTGAGAATGTGGCTGTTGTGGAGCCTAGTGAGGCAAGAATACAATCTTTATAGTTTATTATTATTATTATTATTCGTAATATCCATTTTGTGTGTTCACATTGACTAAGCACTTATTTGTCCTAGGTGACAACACAAATTGCACTTTGTGACTGGTGGTGGTGTACTTAATGATAAACATACAGTATTTATCCACATTCCACTTTTCACACAACGCAGGCGCTTAATGACCTTTTTCTTTCCAGATGCACTACTATCAGCCAATATGGACACTGGTCGGTGCTGGTGCAAAAAGTGTGGCCTCCTCTGGTCGTCCTACTGCAAGTGTTGTGCCATCTGGAGTGAAGTGGGTGAAATCTAGAGTTCAGGAAATAAATCCAGACATAAATACTGTCCGCACAGACAATGGGATTGAAGTATGTGTACTTTAGTTAACTGTTACATGATTGTGTGTATGTTGAAGTTATGAAGTTGTTTTATGGCAGTCACTGATGTAGACTTTAATGATGTCATAATCGATTTTCACCTGAATAGATTTCCTATGAGTATCTGATTGTGGCTCTGGGTTTACAACTCCACTATGAGAAGGTGATGTTAACATTTTACTGTTACAACTCTGCCTTTCCTCCTTGATAGTCAATTGTACTATTGTATACAAATTCAGTTACATTCATTTTTTTTTTCAATGTATAGATCAAAGGACTGCCAGAGGGGTTTGAACATCCAAAGATTGGATCAAATTACTCAGTCCAAACTGTGGAGAAAACGTGGCACGCTCTGCAGAACTTCACAGAGGGCAATGCTGTGTTCTCTTTCCCAAACACTCCTGTGAAATGTGCTGGAGCTCCACAGAAGATCATGTACCTAACAGATTCTTTTCTCAGAAAGGTACTTGATACTGTTAATAAAGGGTTTTTATACTGGTAATGAACAAGTACATTTTGAAACAGTGAGGTGTAATTTGTACATTTAATTGATCTATTTATCTATCTATCCTATATAAGACAGGAAAAAGGGCAAAGGCCAATATCATATACAACACATCGCTACCTGTGCTCTTTGGGATCAAGAAATATGCTGATTCATTGTGGGAAATAGTTCAGAGCCGTGACCTACAAGTGAACCTTAGGCACAACCTCATTGAAGTTCGGGCAGACAAGCAAGAAGCAGTGTTTGAAAATCTCGACAATCCAGGCGAAACCAAAGTGTTTGAGGTATTTCTCATAAGCTGTGTTTCAACACCTCAACAATAACATTTCCTTATATTGATCCAGACAGCTTTGTACAATTGTGGCATGTACCGTAGTATATGTTCTTTAAAGTAAATATCCAACGGCAATGTATCATCAATCGGTACTGCATGAAATTGTTTGCACAACTTCATACTTGCATACCATTAGTTTTTCCCGCCCTGTGTTCCTTTCTAAATTAAATTAAAATGTTATATTATTCTTCATTAGTATGACATGCTTCATGTCACACCACCAATGGGACCCAATTTGGTGATTAAAGGCAGCTCATTGGCTGATGAGGCTGGCTGGTTGGATGTCAACAAAGAAACCCTCCAACATAATAGGTATCCAAATGTGTTTGGGATTGGAGACTGTACCAACCTGCCCACAGCTAAAACGGCCGCTGCTGTGGGTAAGTGACAATCGTATCATCTGTTTCAATGTTGCAGAAAAGGAGTGCTCATGAATCATAGAATTTCAGCTCTTGTTTAACTCTTGTTCCTTTTTGTAATTTGTCGACTACTTTTGATCGTGAAGTAATACTGTCCTCAGCCACAGTATTGCACAAGAACATATTGACACAAGAACAGGCACTATCAAAAATACACCCCACCCTATGACGCCTGTAATGTCGGGACTCCTTCCTTCTTAGTTAATGGCTATGTTGTTGATGTTTTTTGTTCAGTATGGACGATGTTAGCACTTTTTACACGGCAGTCTCTTTTAATTCCCCAATTTATTTTTTATTGAAACATTTGTAGAAAGAATATGACATTGTTTATCATTTTTAGCTGCGCAGTCTGCTGTCTTACACAGAACTATTACCATGGTACTGAAAAATGACAAGCCAGATAAGAAGGTGAGTGGCACATAAACATAACAATAAATCATCAGTTTGATTAACTGTGATTTAGAAAAATGTTACCACATCTCTATTGGAAAATCAATTCAGATAATATCGTGAAAATATTATTGCAAATGCATAAACAGGATTCTCACCGTTTATAGTATGATGGCTACACGTCATGTCCTTTGGTTACCAACTACAATAAAGTTATTCTGGCGGAGTTTGATTACAATGGACAACCACTGGAGACGTTCCCCTTCGACCAAAGCAAGGAAAGAAGAATCATGTACTACATGAAAGCTGACCTGATGCCTCACATCTATTGGCACGGGCTTCTGAAGTATGTATCATCAATTCAAGACATGTTGATCTAGTCCTTGTGACCTCTCCACACCCCTCACAAGATTTTATTCACTTCTCTATTTCTCTCTACTTTTCTTACATCAGGGGCCTGTGGGGCGGACCAGGACCATACAGGAAACTCTTTCATCTTGGGATGAAATAAGAACGCAGTCAATTTACACATTACGAGTTACATTCCCTAAAGGTTTTTTGTTTTGTTTTGAGGGGGGAATCACCACATTTAAATTCATCATTCTGTATCAATAAAAGTTAGAGGACCCATTTATGTAAAAACCTAAATATTTCCTCAGTCTTAAGTTAATAACTGTCCTTTTTGCTACCAATTATTTTGGAACGATTACTGCATATGTGGGACATGGTTTTCCATAAACATGACTACTATTTCTTCATTTAAATATCAGTTATTGTAAGCTGATTTTTGTATAGAACGATTACATAAGTAAATGTTTTCTTAAAGTACTAAACTGAGTTATAAGTTCTATAGCCACAACATCTTAGCAGTTATATATTCATTACTGACTTTTGTCATCACTGTATTTGAAAAGTTGATTACCCGTCCCTTTTAAAATGAATTGATTGTATAGATCCACACGCCTAGTGTAAATATACTAAAAATCGAAACTGAAAACGCATAATGAAAAATCACTACCATATATTTTTTCAATGTCATATATCACTATAATATTTCCATACTATTTCTATAGGATATTGTATATTGTTTAGTTTTGCTGTTATATGCGTGTAGTATCCTGAACATGTATAGGATTATTACAGAATTTGCCTACAATTTAAATTGCTGTCATTAAAAGAAGCAGCTGTAATCAATATGTTTGCATATTCTTTCAGCATGTCGTTAAGTAATATAAGAAACCCAGTGAATGAGCAGGGAAACACTGTAGTGAGCCTCAGGTCAGATGTGCCATAGCAGTTTTCCTGTTGAGTTCACTCTCCGCCACGTTCCTCTACGCAAGTATCGCATTCTCCTGCGCGAACGAACGTTATGTTTGTGATGAGGCGGGAAATGGCGTCCACAGATATGGTTGATTTGTGACTAGCTAGCGACCGCTCGACCAACACAGCTGGCAGCGGCGACAACGGCCCGACCTCCATCGGTGGCCGCCCGGTCGCGACCGAAAGCTGGCAGCGCTGCAACAAGTTTTAAGTTTCCGCGATCGTTGGTAAGTAATGAACAACGTCAATATGTAAACAAAAAGGGCTGTCCCGTGATAGCCTGTCAGCTGCTAGCTACAGTGTTACCATTAGCGGCTAACGTTAGCTTACCAAGGGGGCGTAGTCTAATGGCTGAACTAGTTTGGAAGTGAACAAAATGACGCGTTAGCTTGCTAGTAGTAATATCCCCATTGTTTTGACTAATAACCAGATAGTTAGCGTGTCAAATATAGATGTGTCAATTGGAACACACGTGAGGCCGTCTCGGAACAGAAATGCAACATCCCATGGCCTTGCTTTTGCTGCCATTGACATTTGTTAGCCTGTAAGCTAACGTTAGCTAACAGCCCACGGAACCGTAGATCGTCAACATCTGGTTTAAGTTAATCAACATATGGCTAAATAGCGGAACTATCTTAGCTAGTAGCGAATGTCAGTGGTGGCCACTACATGCGGGACGCTGGCGTCAATCTAGACATTGAGTGTTCGGCTTTTCATTAGATAACGGCGATAGCTGACGTCGTTGGTGTTCATGCGATCTGTCTGGTGTTACATAACGCCAGTAAGCCGTGCTAGCATAATGTTGACGTAACTTAGCAAACCGTAGTTAGCAAACATGAGCTAATGCAGCTGCTACAGCTTTGACCAAACGTACGCTATCTTAATGTTAATTAACAAAAGGCTTCATTCGTGAGCCGATGATAAATTCTGTGTATAGCGCGAAAAGACACCGCCCACTCAACTGACTGCTCTGGTTAGCGCTATAGCTCGTCCTTCAAACTTTAGTCGTCTTATCTTAGTTTGTTTATCATCCTGTTGAGTTACTGTGCGTCAAGCGAAGGCGAAACACCAGTTATTACTAAAGTTAGTTCGCTGGTCCTCAGATTCAAACTCGTTTTGGCAAATCCATTCTGAATGGCCTCACACGCAGCAATGTTACGTTAGATGTCACATACACAGCATTGTCTGTCCTGTTCATTCATTTCCTTTAAAGGGGTATTACATATAATTCAAAAAAACATTCCCACTGACAAAGACAAGCCAATGAGTATTTCTTGAACATGAACAACCCCCAGACAACAATATAATGAAAGTGATGTTCTAGATTAAAGGGATGTTTTTACTTACAACTAAGCTTTATTTTATAGCTGTGCTATCACTGTCCATCTAGAATATGCACCCTCTTAGGCTATACCCAGGAAGTCACTCTGTGCATTGTCTGTGATCTCCCATCTTTTCCCATTCATTTTCCATGAAGTTGTGAATCAGTAAGTAGTCATGGATTATAGATAATATTTTCTCTTGTTGGGAGACATGGGAGTGAATGATCACAAAATACAAGCTGAACTGTCCAAGGGTGTAACAATTTACAAGAGTATGTAAACTTTTGACCACAATTGTAAATGTAAAGTAACATACAGATTAGGATTCAGTCTTTTCAGAATAGGAAACAATAAAATGCCAATATTAGGGTGAACATATATTTATTTGCCTAGCCCTAATTTAGGCTTAATTGCTTCAATCAAATTTTCAAATTGAGCATGTGAAGCTTAAATAGGCTCTCATAACATTCTTGTTGAGTTACCAATAATTAATTAATGTGATGTTCCTTGAAAATTATCTTGTCTTTGATAGCAGTGTGAAATGTATGTAGCTTTGTTTGCATTATAAATGTGATCTACATTTCATGTGTGATGTACTGATACACAAGTAACTTCATCAATTTTGTGAAATACATTTAACATCCTAACCTTTATACATTGAGAAGATCAGTAGCAATTTGCATAGTCTTGAGAGATACAGGCATTTTGTAAAACAAAGTTTGTATCTTGCTTCATCAATGTGGCCTGTAGTCTTCTCTCCTTTGCTCCTCATCATCACCGTTTCACGCCCCCCCCCCCCCCCCCCC
>OMOT01053601.1:54102-81399 GCA_900312575.1 Acanthochaenus luetkenii
CCCCCCCCTCTTCTTTTTTTCCCTGCCAGTTTATTTTCTATGTGACGGTGGAGCAAGATGAGGCTGAGAGTGCGTAAAGCGCCTCAGCATCCAACTTCAGGCCGTCGAACCCACCTGTCGGAGGCCAAACGGAAACACTGTGAAGTGGAGCCCTCTCCAGTGAGACACCAAGGCAAAATGCAGAAGAATGAAACGGGCCTGTTCTCCACTATAAAAAGATTCATCCGTGGAACTGCTGTCAAGGTGGGCTTAGATTAGGATTCACAGCTGCACTTCTGTGATATCTGTGTTTTAAATCTAATACGGTAACAGAGTACCCGGATAATTGTTTACATCCCTAGTGTGAACGCAGTCAGTGATTCCAGGTTTCCTGCAGATCACCTGATATTGTGATATTGTGACCTGATCACCAATATTTACAATAAAAGCGAATGAAAATAGCCAAATTCTGTGAGAGAAAGAGATTTACGTCACTATTTGGAGAAATTGAGGGAGGAAGGAGACCATGGTCTATTGTGTCAAAGCATTTTCAGGTTGTTCAACACAATCATATAGCAAAAACACCTCATCAGTGTTGAAACACCTTCGTTGGAAGCACTCATCTAGCCCCAGTCACACAAGCACTCCCCATCACAGAATGTCCTATTCCATACACCACTTTCATACACAAAAGTTGATTTCTTACACAAATGAAGGTATAAGCATATACATGCCTTATGTATGAATGTCTACAAATGCATATTGTATATAAGCTATACTATTGTCACACATACTGTAGTTATACACAAATGATATAATGAAAATGATTCAAATACAACCATATTCTACATAAATTCAGGTCTGTTTATTTCAGGATATTGTACATTACTCTCAGAATAAAATATATACAAGTATCTTCCAAATCATTTAATCATTGTAGGTGATTTTGTTTGGGGGGTGTCTTTCCGTTGCATTTACACACTTTTGACTAGAAGATGCCGCCAGCGAGCGCTTCGAAACGAATCATTTACCAAAGCAATTGGTTCAAATCTACAGAAAGCCTATTTTCTTCCATCACAATCACCACAATCACTTGTTTTGCCTACCAAAATAGCTATGTGGTGATGAAATGGAATGCTATAGATTTAGTATGTGTTACTGATGCTGAATTATTTTGTTAGTAATTAATGTTTAGTTTCGGGTAGCTAGTTTGCAGGTTTACGGATCACACGTTTATATAATGCATTCAAATGTGTGTATATATATACAAAAAAACTTTTGTATGATGTCATTGACACCTTAAGATGATTTTAGAAATATAATGATAACTTGCCATTGTAAGACTATCCCTGCTTTTTCTCAGGTGGAGCAGGATATCCCCGCTAAGAGGAGTCGTATTGATTGTAATACAGACAGTGACCTGATAACTTCGACACCACAGACTGGAGGCCTTTCCAGCAAATCAATCTCCAGAGTTTGCCGTAAAAGCCCAAATAAAGGTACTACTGAATCAAGATAAGATTAATTGTTGTAAAATGTTCATCTGCAAGGTTTTCCCTGCGTCGTGAACTACTGCTGACATGATCAGTTAAGGGAAAAATGTGTTTTTATGTGCCTGCATGTTTGTTTGTGCGTGTGCTCTTTTTAGTGCTGTCACTAAAGAGGTGTTGTCTATCCTCAGACACAATGACTTGCAACAGTAAGCCAATCAAACCAAACGGTAAATTAGAGGCCCCCGTTGAGGCAGCGAGCAGCCCAACCCGCACCACCCTGCTTGGAACCATCTTCTCTCCAGTTTTCAACTTCTTCTCACCAGCAACTAAGACTGGTAAAAACAACAACAACATATATCCATATATGTTCTCCAAGACTAAACTCTACTATTCCATATGTATCGTGCTGGGTTTTATAAGCAAGCAGTACTCTTACTTAATTTCAGGATGCTGCAGTTGCTGAGGCAGTGATTAGACTGATATTGGGGAAAATAAATAGATTTGTGATCAGCCTACACTGATGGTTTAATCTGGTTTTCTGATTCAGGTAATGTGAGTCATAATCTGTTTGCCACCCAGCGGTGTGCTGCGTTGGATTCCATTTCACATAAGTGAAAAACTTCACACTCAGTACTTTATATCAGTGCAACATCTCATTATAACTTGCTGAGGTAAACTTGCTTGAAAATTAACAAATGCATATGATGCTGATAATAATAACTATGGGGTGGGTGGTCTTTGTTTGTAGGTCTTGTGTTGGACAATTGGTATCTAAAAATGGGTGATTTGGTATTGAGTCAAACAATCCCAACTAGAGCTTCTCAAACTGGGTCAGCATTAGGACCTCACAGGTTCTCGGCTGCATGTTTTTGAGAGAACCGTAGTGATATGTGTCTGAAAGACTTCCAGTAATCAAAATGCATCTCTCTTTCCAGCCACTCCCGGTTCAGACTCTCCTGGCCAAGCAGTGGAGGCAGAGGAAATTATGAAACAGCTGGATATAGAGCAGGCAGAAGAGATTCCAAGCAGCACTCTGACGTCCACGGAAGGCATCACCCTGTGCCACGCTGCCCCAGTGTTACCACAGAGACCTCAGATAACCCCAGATACAACCATTGAAGAAGGGGAAATTATCACTGAAACTGATATGCCCCCACTAACAGGTAGGGTCAATATCAAATTACGCCTCATGTTCATTTCATTCTTTGAACTCTTGGATAATTTGAACTCCGTGACAACATCTGCTTGTAAACGTAACAAATTGGACTGTTTTAATCATGACATTGGATTGCATGCATTTTAGAGAGAACAGTGTTTGGTTAGATTTACAGTATCTTCACAATTTATAGAAACTTTAAAATGTCCAATCCTTAATGTAAGCATTCTTGTATTGTTCACCACAGAAAAATAAGAGTGGTGGACATAGGATGAAATCCATGATGGTCATATGAGACTGTTAGTACTGTTACGGTTGTAAGCATTGGTTTAACAACAGCACATGGGCACCATCATAATATGCCCCAAGAAGTTAAACGTTTTTTTTTTTTTTTTTTTTAATTTTTTTTTTTTTTGCCCCTACCCCCCTTCCCTCAAGAGGCCTTGCCTTTTGCCAGGCCGTCACTGTAAATAAGAATTTGTTCTTAATGACTTGCCTGGTTAAATAAAGGTAAAATAAAAAATAAAATAAAAGTATACCTTTTTCAAATGTCTGGTACAGACTTGGATCAAATGGTAATTGCAAACAATTCTTGGTATTTGCTTTAGCCTGTAGTGGGGTTTACTAATTGAGAAATCAACCAAATGCCAAATACTATTACAAATACTATTTGGCCAGGTACATCGGTGAATATTGCCCTACTCTTTGGAAACCTTTGTTGTGTCACTTTTAACAGTCTGTCTTTGATCATTAAACTGTCAATGGAGTCTTGGCTTGGGTCTCTGGCTTAATGTATTATTCCTCAAGAACATACTTCATTTTCCTCTCTTCTGTCTTTCTGTCCTGCTCAGCTCCTGGGTGTATGCCAGACAGCGGTTACCCACACGCGCCGCCCTCAGCCCCTGCAGAGGCCTCATATGAAGAGGACTGGGAAGTTTTTGATCCGTAAGTACACTGTAATTTTTTACAATTGAATAGTCTTCATTTCCTGATTCTTAAGAGTTCTTTAGTCATAACTATTTATTGATCAAAAATATTGAAATAAGTTGTCAAGTTCAATCGATATACATGATTTTTTTGTATTAATAATTCAGTTGTCTCATCCCAATTGTAATTTACTTATGTGATCAAATGCACCATTGTATGTTGTCTAGCTCTATGGAAGTCAATGTCTTTATGGCTTGTGAGGCCATGTTCACCCCACTACTGTTTGCATGTTAATGGTTTTTTCTTCAATTGATTGACTCATATTTGATACTGACAGCATCAGACAATATTGCAATCCTTGGATTAGACATTTTCTAGTCATTAAATGGTGAAAAGTCTGATAGTGGTGTGAATATTACTACCTGTCATTTTACTTAAGACTCGAACTGGGACGTATTGCTCGTTGTTGAAAATATTTTATGGCTTCTCTGTTTCAAGGTACTTCTTCATCAAGCATGTGCCTCCGTTGACAGAAGAGCAGATGACACGCAAACCAGCACTACCCTTGAAAACACGCAGCACGCCAGAGTTTTCTCTTGTCTTAGACCTGGTAAGCAAATAAAAGGCTGTTCTGCTGCCTAATAATGTTCAGTGTGAATTGGGCTTAATGGGATTTTCTTTTCTGTCTTTCTGTTGGTAGGATGAAACGCTGGTACACTGTAGTTTGAATGAGCTAGAAGATGCTGCCCTGACATTCCCTGTGCTATTTCAAGATGTAATATACCAGGTACTGCTGTTGTCATTTTCAAATTGGAAGGTGTCCCTGTTTTGTCTCCATTATTTAAAAAAGTCCCTTGTTTTGTTTTAATTTGAAGGTCTATGTGCGGTTGAGGCCCTTTTTTCGTGAGTTTCTTGAACGCATGTCTCAATTGTATGAGGTAAGATTCCTTGTGATTTCTAAATTGCTCCAGACAGCTTTTGTTTATTTTGATCTGCTCTCAATTTGATACTTATTGCTGTCGTTTTAATTTATATTTCACAGATTATTCTCTTTACGGCTTCAAAGAAAGTGTACGCTGATAAGTTGCTCAACATCCTGGATCCGAAGAAACAGTTGGTCAGGTCAGTGAAAGCATGAGCTTCTGTAGTAGCTTTTATTTAAAAAAAGATTTTGATGTACACAGTGACTGCTTTATAAATGTGCATTGAGTTTGCTGCACTGATTAGGTTGGATGTCAAGAGTCTTTCATGAAATAATAGGATGTACAACAATAAAAACTGCATTAAAGCTACGCTAGGTAAGATTTTTATGTACAAAATGACACCCATCTTATCAGCCTAAATCATAAAGTAGAGCTGCAGTAGAGAAGAGTGTTCTATCCCCTCTAATTGAGATGTTGTAGATTTGCCCTATTTGCCTAAATACAATTCTGGTGTCTGATATGGATACTTCCCCACCCACAGGAGGCAATGAATCGGAATGTAAGAAATAATTTCCATCTCTACTACGCTGCTTCTCCTCCTATCCAGTGAACGAGTTGCAAAGAAAAAGCACTGTGAAGTGAACTGTACATTGTTCTGGGACACAGAACAATGTTGTTGTTTCATTCTTACTGTGTCGTGTCGCTTACAGGAGGAAATCCAAGTGTTCTAAAATGTGATACAACAAGTGCATAAAAAATACACAAATATTTTTTCAATATTGTACAAATGATAAAGCATGTGACTTGCCCTTTTATTGGGCTTTGTTCTCTGTAGCATTATTCCCCCCCCCCAACATACAGCCAAAATATGTATTGTTTGAATACTAACAAGTGACAAAACTTTCATTGTGTACTTTTCAGACATAGGCTATTTCGTGAGCACTGTGTGTGTGTACAAGGAAATTATATCAAAGACTTAAACATTCTTGGACGGGATCTTTCAAAGACGATAATAATTGACAATTCACCCCAAGCCTTTGCCTATCAGGTAAAATGTTGATGCTTTAATTTTTGTAATTTATTTTAATCAATGCTAATGTTTCAACTCGAACACAGTTGTTTGTTTCTTTTTCAGCTTTCCAATGGAATCCCAATTGAGAGCTGGTTTGTGGATAGAAATGACAATGAGCTTCTAAAGCTTGTTCCTTTCCTGGAGAAGCTTGTGGAGCTGGTATGTATTTTGTCCTAAACATTGTCCATACTGCTGCTCTTCATCGTGAAAGTTCAGTTGTCTTCTAAATTTTGAATGATTACATCTATTCTCTTGTTCACAGAATGAAGATGTCAGGCCACACATCCGAGACAGGTTTCATTTGCATGACCGTCTTCCCCCAGACTGAGGACTTTCATCAAGGACAGTTGTCTTACAGTACAAGATGGCATCAACGTTTGAAAAATACTCAAAGAAGGATATTCAATGGATTTCTCTTTGCAAACACGACATTGCCATTTTTTTTCTTCCAATTGTGCAAAAAATGTCAAGCTATGTTTGAGTCACAAGTACCGTTTCTATACATGCATACTCAAACTAGGCTAAACACAAATGGAACTGTTCACCACAGCAGTTGGCTTCTTTCTAGTGTGACCGAGAAGATGACATCCTGGAAGATATTTAGTCTTTTAACTATAATTTCGGATCGACAAAACTGAATGTCATGCAGTGTTGGAATAGAAGGACCTTGTTGGCTGTAGCCCAATCTTGAATGGCCAGTCAAACCTGTATAATATTCACTCTATTACTTGTAAATATATGTAAATATTGTTGTTTTTCTTCAAGGTTTTTAAGTCATTTTCATTTTCACTTCAAATTTTACTATGTATTCCTTTTATTTGGTTGCTTTCATAAACCAACAAAATGTTAGTGTGTTTCGTTTGAAGTTGATGCTACACAGCTGCTTTGATGTTGTATGCCTGCATTATTCCTGTGATGCTTTACTCCATTCAATGCAGTTGTCTGTAATAAGGTGCGGTTTTAAAATGTGTCTTTGGGAGGAAATGTTTCTGAAATTATGATATTATAAAGCTATGTAATGTAAGCTAGAATAGGGTCTCAAACTGAACACAAAGCCATAATGGCCGAATAATAATTTTGGAGATTTGTATTTGAGAGTCCACTTCAGATGACGCCTTGATCGTCCTCTTTGCTGAGGGGTAGGGAGCGAGGGCTTCAGGCATCCTGCACTTTGACATCCAGCCCTTTGTAGGTTAATATAAAATCTTGTCACTTTTCTACACAGGTGTATCGCCTCAATTTGTTATGCGGGGGGATTAAATTGTAGCACCAGCAAATTGCCAACATGTTTGCTCTCAAATCCTGTTTTCCAAGACGTCTTGTATGGGATCTTTATTATGTAGGAGTTAAAAGTTTTATTATTGAATGATCACTCCTGTTGTATTCAGTGTTACTCAATGGTTTCCTTGAAAATAAAGAAATTTTTATACGACTTTAGGCCTCGTTTTTAATACTTGTTTTATCACAAAATTAATTATTCTTTAAAGTTTAAAACACAGAGACTTCAATTGTAAGTACAGTGTGACTGTTAACGTGTATGTGTATATATATATATACTTTATAATTCAAATTAAATTATTGGTAATCGTTTTTGACTACTTTACCATTTCTCACTACGTTAAGTGTTCTCAACGTGTTGACATTTGAGGGCTTTCGGATACGTAACGTTAGCCACTTTATTCGGCGGCGAAAATGAATATGCTTTTTTGGATCCTGCATTACAGAATTACAAAATATAAATTTGTCGACAACCATGAGGCGGAAGTTGCGTGATCTTCGTATAATAAAAACAACGAAATATTTTAATGCTATGCTAAGTATGGCTTGCAATTTTGCAAGTATTATAGTAGTTTAAGTATCTTAAAAATATATATAAATGTGTGTATAACGTCATATAATAAAGAAATGCGTAACAGAGCAACCCTCGAAAGCTAAAGTAATCAATATTAGTGCAGCGTGCCATAGCTGTCCGCCGACTTGTATCCACGGAACATTTTCCAGTCAGGACCCCTGCAAAAAAAAATGGCGGAGAGAGACGTTTGGGGTGAGTAACCAACTTCTGTCATCTCTTTGAGCAAATGCACTCGAAATGTGAAGCCTTTTAGAGGTTAACGTTACATGTTCTTCTACCGATTCAACAGACGCTGAATGTTCGAAGCTGGACGAGCCAACAGGGAAGCCAGTTGTGGTGGATAAGTGGGAAGGCGAAGACGAGGAGGAAGACGTCAAGGTAGTTAACGTTAGCCGGCTAACGCTAGTAACCTAACCTAGTAGTGAGGTAACTTAATATCCATTTTAGTCGGACATCTAGCGTTAAACATAACGGTGCGTGTATGACGTCAGCGTTAATGCGTTTAAAAAAAACACCCCACACACGTTAGCTAGGCGAGAGTAAGTCAACAAATAAGTCAGCAGTGCTTTTTAGAGCGCATCATATTAGTTATATCATTGTAGCGATATCATTGTAATTCCTTTTCTGGTTACCATTCCATTTTCGTAATGCTGTCATGGAAACGAGCATCATTAAATACGCGGTGTCGTGGACTGCGGCATTGTCCATGGGTCTGTAAATGTAATCGTGAATATCTGGTCACATAATCGCATCTGTAGTCACAAGTCATATTTGACAATGTGAGAAACTTGGGTGATTTATAGTAATACATGTATCCCAAAACTGTCCTGTTGATTTAGCTGAAAGGGTGCCTCATAATCGGCTTGATTCAAGTTCATTTAGTCATATAGCCCTTTATCACAAGCATGTCTCATAGGACTTCACAGAGAATGAGCCCAACTAGAGCTAGCTGAGCAACAATCAATTGTAGAACTTAATGACGTGAGACAAACGCATTTTAGCAAGACATAGCAAATCTACGTATTCTACGAAGCCCAACCTACCCGGCAACACCAGCCTTAGACCCTCGAGGCATACAAGGAAATAATTCCAAGAAAACTATATTGGGAAGAAAAAAATAGAAGAAACCTTTTGGCGGGCCAAGTCAAAGAGGAATCCCCCACCAGAACGGCTGAGCGGGGAATACATGACGTAGACACATGACGCATCAGACAAACGGATGAGGCAGAGAGGCGAAAGAGGCAGAGAGATGGGGCCACGGTTGGCGATGGCGCTCGGGATTCGCAGCCAGGTAGAAACGGCATCAGAGATGGGACTCTGGCCTGCACTAACGACAGGAGGGCAACACCCATTGGTATTGGCCTCTAAAAACCCATGTTGATCGAACCCTAGATTGTATGCCCGGCCTAAAAAAACAGATGCTTGCTCTTTCTCCAAGTTTGTGCGTCTCCAAATGCAATAGATTTTTGTTGAGAGGCAAGAATTGCCCAAATCTGTCGTACAATCTTTAAAATTCTCTAAACATCTACCAGATCCAGTTGACAAGTTCTTAATCAGTAACTATCCATAACTCTATAATAGGTGAAAATAATTAGATTATGGAAGAATCCAATCTGGGCGCTGAAGCGTTTATTCTCAGTAGCCCTCCTCTAGCTCCCTTAGAGTTCTCAGTTTCAGCCCGAGCCCGATGGGGCCCGGAAAAGCCCGTCGGGCTTGGGCCGGGTTCGGGCGGACAATTTATATTAATAGATCGGGTAGGGCTCGGGCTGCGAAAAAATTAATAGGCTAATTTAATAGGCTTTTAGCATTTTTACATGTGGGCGCTCGGCACTGTCCATGGTGCTGATTGCTAATTTTGAAGTCAATCAGTTGCCAAGACTTTCTCTACTTGTAGCTATTTATTTATTCATCCAACATCTCCCATTTGCTGTAACTCTACGGCGAATGTAGGTTACCACAGCTTTAGAGAACACTTTTGACCAATGGGATATAGTAAAACAGAGGCAGGGTTTTGTGGCGTTCTGCTTGATGTCTCTGTCTGAAGAGGTCTTTTCTTCATATGGTGTTTTCTCTGTTCAGCACCTGGGACTTTGTTATTGTGGTGTGCATGCTTTAACCCTTTTTCATTCTCTCTGTCTGTCTCTCATGTGATTTGAGCTGCTGCCTGTGTACATTGTGCAGCCTTTTCTGGCAACAACTGACTCATGTTTTTTTGTGTGTGTGTTGTTTTCCGGGTTTGGTCGGTCTCGGGCTCAATATTGTGTGTGATGATCTGGGGCTTCAACTCACTCGGGTCGGCTCGGTTTGAGTTTGAATTTTCAGGCCGGTTGAAAGCTGTTAAGCTCCCTCAATCTGCCTCACACAACCCTTCTTAAAGGATGCAGACGTAGCAGTGATAGCTGGGCCACGGTTCTGGATAGCGGCTATTAGAGAAGAACACCGAAAAGCCCCTCTTCCAGTAACCTCATAACATAACAGTTTAACAGTAAAAATGGCAGTAAATGCTCATTCTTTCTCATGGAAGCCAGCACAGGTTTACATCCCCTTCACCTGAGTCACCTGCTACACACCTGAATATCATTTTAATTGAGACTAACTTTTTTAAATGAACCATTTTCAGACAAGCTTACAAATTTTAATTGGGGTGATGAGGTCACAGGAAGTGTGACCTATGAGGTGTACCTTGTATGAAACGCTGACTGAAGGTGCCGTACTGCCAAGTGTTGGAGGTAGACTCTAGAGCAAGAGTATTTGGGTTGTTCTGCCTTCTGTGACATAGTAGGATCCAACTTGATAAAAAAATATACAGGTTGGAATATTGGGTTGATATACTCCCTTTTGCATTTCTCTTGTTTTCACAAATCTTTCTCTCGCTCTTTGCAGGATAATTGGGATGATGAGGAAGAAGGACGGAAAGAAGATAAGAAAACAGGTCATTAGATAAACATTGTAACTCAACACGACACTATTGTTGCCGAAAGTTTTCTCAATTTTCTATGTATGTATGATGGTTCATGCAATGGTAGGTGTCTTGAGAGTTATAAAAAAGTAATTTTATACAGTACAAAGCTTTATCTTTTCGGGACTCTAACTGTTTTATTATTGAAATAGTTCAGAAAAACTGACCTGGTGTCAGTTCTGCAATTAAGGAAAGTGAGAAGTGGAAAATTTACCTACAATTTACCTTAATATATGGATGCTTTTAGTCAATGCGCCTTACAGTACCAGGAGTAAATATATTTTTAGCATGGGTGGCCCCAGTGGGAACTGAACTGTTAACGCCGGCGGTGTCAGTGCAGTGCTCTACCCATGGAGTTATACAAGACGCTGTCAAATTTGTTTCCATAACACTCAACTGTCTACTGCTTTTTACAGAAAAGAAGAAACTAAGTGAAAAGAAAAAAGAAAAACCAGATTTACAAAGAAAAAGCCCGGAGGAATTGGAAAAAAGGGTGAGTACTGATCTCTGGAATAGTTCACTCAAATGTAAAGATTCCTTGTTTTGCCTTCTTATAAAATAATGTGCAAGTCCAGGAATTTAAGAGAAGCTCATCTCATAGTGAAAGACTTCTTGCAGGACATAATTGCTGGACATAAATTGGCAGCAGCCTCCTCTTGGCATGTGTTGAATGTACATGGCCATGTAGGTCCATAAGCTGTAGTTAGTGTCATGGTACTTTTGGCAGGATTTGCTGGCAGTTTTGAAAGAAAATACTTTCTCACCTGTTGATTCACTAGCGCTGGTAACAAATGCCAAGAACAGAACAATGCCAATTTCTATGGAACACAAAGTCTCTTCTCCTTTGTTGGTGATAAGAAGTATAGGCTTCTGTCCTGAGCCCATCTTTAAAAGGCCCAATTGCGAATAAGTGCGTAGTGACACCTATTGGCTTTAGGTTCATTTCAATGGATTGAAGACATTATTCAAGCTTATATTTGTTGACCAAGCTCTCGATACCATAACACCAGTACGTGGCAGCTTAACATGAGCATAAGCGTATTTAGAACCTGTAAATTGCTTATGTTTGTGTTGTTTTGTGAAATGGACCTGCATTTTGAGTATGGTGAGATCTAAACGTTGCACAGATGTCCTATTAGCAAGTTGAATCCCTCAACTATGTATATGCCTATTAGTACACGTCAAAATTGTGCTTTAACTTGAATCAAGACATGCATATTGAATCATTGCATAGATTCCACATTGAGACGAAGTGCTGTAGGCACATCCTGCAACTGCAATCACATTCAGATGCAGAAGCTTCCTTACCTCAAAGGAAGATATCAGGTCTGGTGATGTTTAGGGTCACAACTTGGACAGGGTTTTGCTTATAAGGGTTATGTGACCAAATATTGAACTTGCATTACTGTTAAGTTAATTTGTCCTAGTACTTAATCTCAACTTGATAATACGGATCACAATCAACTGCCATAATGATCTCTCAACTCGCTCTTACGTGGAAGTGTCTGCTGATAGTTGTGCTTTTGTCTTGTAGTCATTTTTTGATCAGAAATCCAAATTGTAATAGTATTTAGTCAAAAGAAAATGTTCATGATTGATTTCTTCCTAGTTAGAGGAATTCCAGGAAAGCACAGAGCTCACACCAGAGGAGGAGTTAGCTGAGGAACTCCCAGTGAAGGAACTACAGGATGAGGCTGACCTGAAGCTAGCGAATGAAGCTTTTGGTATGAACGGGGCAAACGTTCAGTGTTGGAATACATTTCCCTCTCAAATAAATAATATCCTATTATTACTGTGGTTTTAACTTGTTTGTAACCTGAAACATATTGGTCTGGTTTCACAGACGTATAGATTGAGTTAGGAAAACTGGGCCCTAATCTGGAATAGTTGAGTCTAGAAAACATTTAAGTGGCTTTCATTAATGTGCCTCAAATTTGAATTGGTTAATTTAGGAATTTTGCTTATTTAATTACAATAATAAAGAGTTAGGCTCAGGTATAGGGAGTATTGTGTGCCGTGTCTGTGGGATTTAAATGAGCAAAACCAGCCAAGCACAATATAAAATGTTTTTTTGTTGCATGGATTGATCAAAATACTGGACTAATCTAACCTTTTTTTGGCATCTGTTGGCATTAAGTGGCCGTCTCAGCCATAGACAATTCTACTGCCGTTCACAAAAAGCATAAATCAGAAGTTACACCTTGTTAGTTTAGTTGAAGGTCTCCTTCGGCACTAGAGTAGCACTCATCTTCCTTTTTTAAATTGGGTGAGTTTGCCCATTTCCCTGTGGAGGATATTTCCATATCTTTGAAATAAACCCATTCTATTTGGAATATTTATCAGTGCTCTAATCAAGTTTTCTTTGTTGTAGGTGTCTCAAACAACATAACAGGAATTGATGCCATATGCCCTTCCTCGAAAGATGACTTCACAGAGTTTGAGAAACTGTTGAAAGACAAGATATCTCCTTATGAAAAGTCCATACACTATTCCAGTTTCCTAGAGGGGTTGTTTCAAGACCTCTGTCTCTCACGTGAGTATTGAGGCTTAATTTGTAAAGAGTGGAAATAGAGCCCACTCACTTAACTGCAATGAATCTTTACCGGTGTCAATGTTGACAACAATTCCTGTTGTTTGTAATGCCATTTACTGTATTCTTACTCACACTAACTTGCACTGCCTCTCCCCATGATGATTGTTGTTTAAATGTGTGTATATATAATGTGGGTGTAGTGTAGCATTCGTGAGACCCTGGTGAAGAGTCCTTATGCTCAAACTTTGTCATTGTGAGTGTGGGAGCCGTTGCAGTTATGACTGAAAATAATTGAGGAATAATCTGTCATTGCTGAATGATGAGAGTTGTTTTCTATATCTCGCTTTGCAGTGGAGGTGGATGACTTGAAAAAAATCAACACTTCCATTACAGTTTTACTCAATGAGAAACAGAAACAAGAGAAGGTTTGTATTTCATGCTCTCATAATGAATGGGAGTCATAGGGGCAACACAATTATTTGAATGCTAAAGATGATTTACCCCCAGATTTGATAAATATCAGATTCCCAGTTTCTTAATTATGGATACTATTTTGTAGAAACATGGTTGTTTAAGTAGATTTGCTTAGTTATACCCAATTTAAAGTAAAGTAACATTAACTGTAACACTGAAATAATGAGTTACTCCCAACACAGCTACTGTAACAATGTTAATGTCTCTTAGAGGTAACTATGCATTTACGGCAATGTTGATTTAAATGGGAAGTTCACCCAGACAAACTCCAGTCAGTACCACACATGAGTTTAACCACATACTGTGGCTTTCTGTAACTGTGTGACTCTTGTTTCTTTACATGAAGAGGTTGTACCAAGTAAGTCAATCCAGATATTTCCTTATTTATTTATTTTTTACAGCAACTAAATAAAGGAAAGAAGAAGAAGAAGGGGATAGTTCCTGCAGGGGGGCTAAAGGCGAAGCTGAAGGATGACCTTGCGGACTATGGCGAGTTGGAAGGAGGAAGTTATGGACAGGACTATGAGGACTTCATGTAATGCCTCGTATGAAACCATCCACTCCTGCTGCTTGAAGCCATCCCTTATGTCAAGCTAAATGTGTTGAATAATGTTACAAAGAACATCCTAATATGGTTATTTCTTGTAGGAAATAATCAGTATTCATCTGTTCTTGGATTTGCCTCACTATTTAAACATGATCTCAAATGAGTCGGCATACATTTTGCCTGCAGTGCGTATTAAAATGACGGAAGACCGTTTGCCCATCTCTGAAATTTGGCCAAATTTGTATCTCTGGTCGATCAAGGAAAAATAAATCTGACTTCTGTAAGAGGAACTATTGACATTCTATGCAAATTAAATGTAAAACAAATCATGTTTTTATTTGTTAGTGTTGTTCGACATTCCTCGTGTCAATTAGATCACATCTTACATACATGATATTTTCAGGTGTAAATTCCAAAATATGATGTGTAGGCCTGAAGTTTCTTTGCAGTTTTAAAGCATTACGTTTGGTTAAAGGAAAGGTTAGGTAATGTGGTGCCTATGGTATATCTGGTATTACTGGGTCACTCACCTGCAGACCGGGTCAGTGGCAACAGGCTCTGGTGTTGGTTCATTGCTGCTGACCGAACAGTGTCTACTGTAACGTGTTAAAATGGGGATTGTAGAAGTCCAAAAATGTCATCAGTGGCTTCTACAGAACAGTTAAGAGTGAAGCAAAACACAACTGCATTAATTCTCAGTTGATTCAGATTTTTCACGTCAAAGTTTCAGAATCTGCCTTTTACTTTTGCATTCTGTCATATAAATATTTTCTTTCCCTGTCAATATGCACACCACAATCCTTCCACACTGCAGCAGCAGAGTGACTCATTGCACGGCTTTGCTGGTACTGTAGTTTGAAATCATGTCCAACAAGGCAGTAAGAGGACTTCAACAGCCCTCAATATGGTCAATAGCTGCGCAATACTAATGTCAAAGTCGTAGATACATTTTTTGTTCCACAGCCCTACTGAGCTTTTGAGTTTGTGTCTTAATGGTTTTATCTTGAATGTTTGCAGTTTCTTAGTCGAGGGACATGGAAACACAAACAGATATGACAAACACAGCACATCTCTGCGTTTGCAGGATGTGACAATTCCAACTTTCCCTTTAAGGATATATTTACATTATTACATAACCTTTAAGAAAATGTGGAATATTTCAGTACCACTAAGCTGATTAAAACATTATCTTTTGGATACATTTAAAAACAAAAGTATTGCCAGATGTTTTTCAGAAAGGTGTTGAAAACTGAAGTGATTCTTATAATCCTGAGTCACCCATTTGAAGCTCAAATCAGTTATTTATCTGGCTTGTATTAGGACGATCTGTTTTCTGGAACGTTCTTTACCCATTGAACCTCAAATCACAGGTGTAGCCTATATTACGGCAGCATTTTACGATCATTAAATCTGGGGCTGAAAAAAAGGTCCGAAAAAAGAAATCGAAACGTAAACAAAGCCAGTTGTGGGGCGACAGCATGTTTCAACAGAGTACAGATTGGGGCTTTAAAGAGTATTGCAACAAAACAAAAACATATATATGAATGTTTCCATTTAAACATAATCTCAACATGACAATACAGTGCAAATTCCTCTCTGTTGGTCGAACCCCATAACAAATGTGTGAGGAAGCTGAATGTGCAGTTTGAAGTGATTTTCAGGTGTTAATTTGCATATGGCTTGAATTGAGAAGAAACCGTGGAATGGACCAAATGTATTTATTACGAGGAGCTGTTATATGATTTTATTTCACCCATACACGGTTTATAAATGGGATATTTCCTGAACTGGTTGTACAAATAACAGTGCTGTGTTTGTATTATAGCCCTAATTTAATAAAAACGAATACTGAAATTGTGTGTGCAATGCATTGGTTCGTTCTCAAAGTGGAATGCAGATAACTTTGCTCATTTGTTTTAGTTGCCATAGGAATGACGAGAAAAATGATTAAATGTACCTTTTTGTAGTTTTGAAGAGCCGGATAATAATGCTGCCATCTTACAATCACTTGTACCAGAAGTACCTGAGTTTTCATTTGACATTACTATTGTGTTACACCTATTGTACTGTTCTGCTGTTTTCTGTCCTAAGCCTCCACATACAATAAAAATCATGGTATTCCTATATTACGTCTATTGTGTTTAGTTGTCTGAATGGATCTGCAAAACCTTTAATGCAACTTGATATTTTCTTTCATTTTTTGGCACACAACCCATACGTTTTTATTCAGAGCTTGCAAACGTATGAGATGTCCTGATAGTTGTTCAGATAACCTGCTGATGTCCTAATCCTGTCCTTTTGTTCTCTCAAGAAATAGGTCATTACCTGATTATAGTCGTGCACTGAATTGCCCCTTTCATGTGACTCCAAATACAAAGGGGGCCAGTCTTTCCACCTTCATCAAACTTATCAGTGTTCAGAAGGAGGAATTATTTGAAAACAAAATAAACAGCGTTGATATTGTAAAGATAAGATGTGGGGATAATTAACAGTGCATTTCGACTAAATCCACCCAGTAAAATACCCCCTCCCCTCAACTATTGGCTGTCGGTGGGGGTGGAGGTTGTGGCTCATAAACTATGAGGTCTTGCTGGTGGTGTTATCCCAAGGACTGACGTATATAAAAGGTGGTGTCAGGTCCTCTCACCCCAGGATACCATCAGACTGATAAAACACAAGGATGTGGATGTTGTTGGTGGTGAGCGCGGCCATGGGGGCGATGGGGTCAGAGGACGCACCTTCTGGGGCAGCCCAGCACCTGCAGGCCCTTCACTGCCCACCCTGTGAGCGTATCCACTGCACCTCCCGGCGGGCGCTCAAGCTCCAGTGTAAAGGCGGCATCACCACGGGCATCTGCGGCTGCTGCCCTGTGTGTGCCAGAATAGCAGGGGAGACCTGCGGAGGGACATGGGACTACCTGGGGAAGTGTGATGAGGGACTAGTGTGTGCGTACCAGGACTCCTCCACTGGCAAACCAGATGCAGAGCGCGGAGGGATCTGTAAAGCAGGCAAGCTTGTGTTGGTTTTTTTCTTCTGTATTCGAATGCATACGAGAGGGAGAATTTTTATCAAGCAGGTAGCTTATGATGTTGAATCCCTGAGTTCAGCTTTTATCACTGAATAGTACAATAAGCCACATTAGGGCAAATCTCTTGACAGTCCTCGCCCATCTTGGTGCATAATATACTTTTGATGCTGTTGATCTTCTTGCTCTTTTCCTACATTTTGCACTGATGCATGAATCCCTGATAGAAAATGCAACAATGTGTAAATGTTGCATTCTGCATCACAAGAAAGTCAATAATACGGCCCCAAAATGCGTTTTGTGAGTCCTGATACGAGACAGTGTCAAGGGAATTGCGCCAATGTGGTAAATCTTTTTTTATGAGCTGCGAAGAGTGATAGCGTGGTCAAGGCTTCCTTTGATTCAAAGGTTTCTCCTAACAGTTAAGCCATGATTACACCTCTTATCTACCCCTGGTGAGAAGAGTTGTCATTCTTATTGATACACTATAGTTCAGGATTAAATTAAGAGATTTTCATGTTTCTTTACTGCTCTGGACAAGATATATCTGAAATGCCCAGAAAGGCCCATGTATTGCAAGTCCTGTTTTCTCTGGGTTCTCATTTGATGTTTGTTTTCTACTTTGTTTTGCGCAGTGCTTGAATTCCTGGATGTGGAGAACTGTCGCCCAGAGTGTACCAGGGAATACTGCCAGGCCAACCCCGCCGAAATCTGCTCTGCCAGGTGACTGAGTCAAACAAGCCTCTTGCCCTCCCCTTTTCTTATTGTCTTTTACACTGTAACTGCCCTATCGCTGTTGTTTTGATACAGATGTCTTAACTCACTCTGTGTAGGTTTGTGTCGTTGGAGAAGCCGGCGTGCCAGGGCTCCTGCCAGCACACCTCCTGTTCAGGCTGTCTGCTACTGCAGCCTCCGCCGTGCCCTCAGGTCTGTGCCCCCTCTGATCCTTCCTGTCTACACCGTTTTGGGAGGTGTGTGCACAATCACCTGTCCGTGCCTCATACTCCGGTGTGCCTCAGGAACCTACAGGTAGGTGGGAGCACCGGTGAGATACATCAGCAACCAATGTAGAGCCTGTAGTTCTTGCATATACTGCACTAATCTGAAGATTCTGACCTCTGTCATTATTTCCTCTTCAGAGTAACCCTGAGGGACATTTTGTGTGCTTGGTCCCAACATGTCCAAATGCACTGAAGTGATCTCCTTCTTGAAGAGACTAAACCCACTGGAGATTATCACTGGCAAATGTAGCAAAATGATAAATGGCAGCTAGGTTTCTGTAAAACTTGAAAATAATTGGTCCACAATTACATTTTCTGCATGCACTTGAATATAACATGTTCAAATTAAATGTATTTTGAATCATGAGAATTAAAATGTCATGTCATACACTGAATCTTTCATATAATTCATATGACCAGTGTATATATATATATATATATATAGTGAACTAAATCCTTCTGCTTGGAAAACTTTTATTTACATGTGTATAGTGAGGAATGCCATCATCACAATAGGTTAACCTGAGGGGAAACTGTAAAGTAGTCATGCCCTATTTGTAGTAAAACTGTATTGGAGTAAGTACAGAAATGTAGAATGATGTCAAAAACAAAAATAACATGGAGGTAGAGCAATGTGGTAGAATAACGGATATAATAATAATACAGGTATAACAATATTACATTAGTAAATTCAACTGTAAAATGAATCTCCCACAATGTGTATCTGTTCTGTTTGACTCTTTCCCATCTTGGGAGAGTCCCCTCCGCCAGCACTGTCCCCCTGACAACTGATGGTTATTGAATAACAGACAGTTTATGAGGCAGCAATAATGAGGCTCATAGAGAGCAGGAATAAAGTGTGGACCAACAATGGGCAGCTTGTTCTCTGTCCTTCGAATGTGAGTTGTTTCTGGAAAATAAATAGTTTATCAGTTTATTTCGCAAGAGTGAAATATAGTTTTTACACTAAAACAATGGCTTATGTAAACTTTCATCTAACCTGTCAGCAGCAGCACCACTGTCATGTGAAGTACTGCGACACCTAAATAACAATATTTAGGGGTTTAATCAGAAATGAGAGAAAACGGTGCAGCTCCTCATTCAAGTCGCTGCTGAAGGAAGTGGTGCACCTGCCAGACCAAGAAAAACAAGCAGATCATTAAGAAATAATACCGTCTGTGCTCAGTATTGTACAAACAATTGTGCCTGAATAAATGAAATCATTCACCTCCATTGCTGAATACAAAGTTGACTCATTATTACTTGTAATTCAAACCAATTCAAAGCTTGCTACAATATAGTTTGGATATACCGGTAAATATCCTCATTTAACAGCTTCCCTGTTTGTGACATTTATATCACAGCTTCTGAATCCAGTGCCATATCATTTCGGTTCATTTGTCCTCCAAGTCTGATAATGCTGCAAAATGTATCCAAATTTCAATCCGTTTTTACATTTCCTGTGTTTCCCACTGCGGATACACATCACCATATCAGGTATCTATCAGGACGGTAGGATCTGTCACCAAAGCAGGCCGCCACTGTTATCAATCCCATATATCCGTCTCACTGTTTTACTGATAAAAGCAATGGATAACAAAGGACTGTCAGGGTGCCAGCAGTAATAAATGTGGCCGACAGATGCAACTCATGTTAAAGTTTGAAAACATGTGGCTGAGCAACACAAAACCCAGGAACAATAGCAGTTTACTGTGACGGAGTGACCTTATAGACATTGATTTTGATGTAGCAATGGGAAGCAGCTTTGGCAGCGCTCCAGTCATTTCTAGATGTTTATTCTCAGCATTTCTGTACAGTACATGGTGTTATGGAGATCATCTACAAGCCTAACAATAAACCATACAAGCATCTTGCATTTTGATTAACAGTAACTCTTACAGAGAATCTCGTATTACAACCGATATTGGAATTTTTAAGTCAACTTCAGAAGAATGTAACCTCATTCAAACCATTTAAATCAAATTCAAATTCAAATCAAACATATTGTTTTATTATTATGTCAATAATTTTTAACACATCTTAAAGGTCCTGTTGCTTTCATGAGGATGTACGGCTTTAGTCCTTTACTGTAATAAAGATACAACAGCACATTTGAAGTTATTATGAACGAGATTGTCACTGGCCTTCCTACGGTCTATTCAATATTCCATTAATGTAAGCACAAACACAATACCCTCCTCATATCATTTCCATTAATCAAAGACACCAGTAACCATTATGTTCAATACCATAAATTTACTCCTAAATCATATTTCACTGATAAAAATTCCTCACTTAAGTCAATGACAAAAAGAGTAATACAAAGTGAAAAAACATGAAAGAAAACATGTACGGTAACCATGGAAACAGGAACATTCTCATTACTGCCCGATGAGCAGACTGTGCATCAGGCCCCAGGCACTACAACCAGACAGCAACGTGTCAGTACAGTGAGAAATCTTCAGTATTGATGACCTCAACAATCCTTGGAGTATCTAGCATAAACTTTTACTCAAAAACAGATGCCTCAAGGCTCGTCTCTAGCTGTCCTGACAGTGTCCTCAGAGGACTAAAACCACACAGGCTACAGAGCTCACCTACAAAACAGGATGTTCATCAAATTACGGTTGAAATGTTGCATAACATTCTGAAAATGCTTCGATATGTTATCTTGGAATAGATTGGATTTGTACTATTTGTAACTATTTGTACAAAAAACGGAAAAATTATAGTTGGGCGAAAACTGTATTAAGGTGCATCACATTTTGTCTTCACCAGAGTTTTCAGCCAGTCTTTGATCAGGAAGGCACTGTGGATACATATCCAAGCCATCTGTCCTGTCACCGGAATAGTTTGTTCCAAAAGGATAAGAAGGTGGTGGAGTTAAAGGCACCGATGAATATGAGCAGCAGAAGGTAGAGGCTCATCATGATAGCAAAATGGTGTCTGACGAGCCAGGAGGTGTCACGGTTATGTCTGAAGCAACAAAAGACAAAAAACAGCCTTGTTACTACTACAGGACAAAAAGAAGGCCAACCAAAGCTCACTTGTTTGTCACTATTTCTAGCAAAACAATTATTATATTATTATTATTAAATTATATATTGTTTACATTGGTTTGTCATTCTGAAATCCTAATTTGAGGTTATTTGATGATTATTTTGACGATCTGTGCAATTGTGTATTGAATATGTGCAATAGTGTGGACTTGACTATCTACTATGCACTTTTGTATTTTTTATTATCTCTTTGTTTTTCTTTGGTGATGTCTTTTTTTTAACTTGTTTTACACTATCCCTTGCTGCTGTAACGTTGTGAATTTCCCCCGTTGTGGGATTAATAAACAACTCTCACCTCCGGCAGAGCATCTCTGACATCCCTGTGGAGGTTGGGGGCATTGAACCAGAATGGTCGATGTTCAAAGCTTCCATTGCTGAAGCTGCAGCTGGGAGCTGTGGTCTAAAGGTCTTAGGTATCTCAAGGGGCGGTAACCCTCGAACATCCTGGTGGACACCGGGGGTCAGGGAAGCCGTCCGATTGAAGGAGGAGGCCTTGCGGGATATGTTATGCCGGGGGACTCCGGAAGCAGTTGCGAGGTACCGACGGGCCCGGAGGACGCAGCCTCAGCCGTGACAGAGGCGAAGCAGCGGGTGTGGGAGGAGTTCGGAGAAGCCATGGTGAAGGACTTTAGATCGGCGCCAAAGCGCTTCTGGAAACCGTCCGGCACCTCAGGAGGGGAAAACGGGGAACCATCCAAGCTGTGTACAGCAAGGATGGGACACTGCTGACCTCAACTGGGGATGTAATCAGGCAGTGGAAGGAACACTTTGGGGAACTCCTGAACCCGACTAAACCACCCTCTATGGTAGAGGCAGAGCTGGAGGACGATGGGGGATCAACATCAACTTCCCTGGTAGAAGTCACTAAGGTAGTTAAACAACTCCATAGTGGCAAAGCCCCAGGGATTGATGAGATCCGTCCAGAAATGCTGAAGGCTTTAGGTGTTGAGGGGCCGTCATGGATGACATGTCTTTTCAACATTGCGTGGAAGTCCGGGACAGTGCCAAAGGAGTGGCAGGCCGGGGTGGTGGTTCCCCTGTTCAAAAAAGGGGACCAGAGGGTGTGTGCCATTATAGAGGCATCACATTACTCAGCCTCCCGGGGAAAGTCTACTCCAAGGTGCTGGAAAGGAGGGTCCGACCGATAGTCGTGGATTCCGTCCTGGCCGTGAAAAAACGGAGCAGCTGTTTACTATCGCAAGGATCCTGGAGGGGGCCCGTGAGTATGCCTATACAGTCTACATGTGTTTTGTGGATTTGGAGAAGGCTTACGACCGGGTTCCCCGGGAGCTTATGTGCGAGGTGCTGCGGGAGTAAGTCGGACTTGTTCCCAGTGGGGGTTGGCCTCCGCCAGGGCTGCACTTTGTCACCAATCCTGTTTGTGATATTCATGGGCATGACCTCGAGGCGTAGTCATGGAGGGGAAGGGCTGCAGTTCGGTAGGCTGCGGATTGCATCGCTGCTTTTCGCAGATGCTGTGGTCCTGATGGCATCATCGATCTGTGACCTTCAGCACTCACTGGATCGTTTCGTAGTAATAATGTAATAAGTAATTACTATCATTATTGTTTTAAAAAATATTCTCATTTAAGAAATGATCGGTATCGGTAAAACGGTTACATAAAATAACGGTATCAAACACAACATTTTGGTATCGCCCATCACTACTGTGAAGTAGCTACTGTTTGATTAATTTCTGGGTTTTTTGAGGAGATTAAGAGATTATGTTGTGGCTGAAGAGACCTGAATTTGGATGCAACTGTGTTGAACTGCGATTGGCTGGATTACTTCCTTGTTTAGATTTTTGATTTGGATTACCGGCAAAACCCGAAGTGGATTCCTTTTTTTTTTAAATATGAACTGAACTGAACTAAAAGGAACTGAGCACACATTTTACCTTATTTTGCTCCAATACAAATATTATTTGACACTGAGAATTTTGTGTTGGTTGTGCTTATTTCTCTTATGTTTAATGTATATTCTTAACAAGTTCAAGAACCATGTTCGTGCATTTCCTATCTTTCACCTTTATCTTAGGTAACAAAAAAAATGTGGCTGGTAAAAAGCCTGCATGGCTGCTGGCTAAAAAAGTTAACTTCAGTCTCTGATTGAGACCCAATAGGCTACTACATTTTTAACAAGGCACACTCTCTTTGATTTGTGTAACTAAACCCCACCCAAATATTCCTTACCTGGACATGTGCCTTCTCTGAGAGTACACAAGCAGGTACTTGACTCGCACCAGCTGATTGTTGGTGACTATAAAGTACTTCTGCGGTACCTCCCCTGCTTCACTGTTCTTTGCCCTTGAGCGCTTACGGTCAATGATTTCAGAGTCTGAAATAAGTTTAGGAAATTAGTGGGTGGTTTCAAAAGGTAGCCAATTATATCAGTGTTATGGGATTCACATTTTGTGCTATTGTGCAGTTGCCAGTATGTTACAGGAAATATTACCTTTTTTCTTCACCTGGCACTTCACATCTGGGTGATCAATGACTTCACACAAGGCAACACAGCTTAGCAGTGAACCCAGGAGACTTTCCCGCCAACCGCCGCTATGGGGACTGTAAAGCACAGCCATGTTGAGGTCACTGGTGAGGTAGGTCCCTTCGCCAAACATTGAGGTCTGGATGCGCCATTCAAAAGAGAAGTCAGATTGACTAGATGTCATTTTTCATGTCGGTCAAAAACAATTGCATATTTATTTTCCCCCAGTCTGGCCCTTATCATACAGTCCTGAATCATCACAGAAATAATTGGATTAGATTACTTCCTGGACAGTCTAGGGGTGCACTTAAAACAGAAAACATCTCTATGAGATTTCAGGGAGTACATTAAATAATACAGGTGGGATATTTGCACTAACCTTGTTGAGGTGACAGTGTAACCCATTGTGAATGATAGAGTGAAAGTTCTCCAGGCGGCTCCCGTGGAATGCATAGAAGAGATCTCTGCCTGCCCTCATCTTCTCAAACCTAGCATTCATCTGGTCACTGTATTCCAACTCAAACAGGAAGTCTGGGACAGGTGTGGAAATCCCTTCATTTTTTGTCAGGGCACAAAGTTGGACACACTGGTGGAGAGCAGAGACATGGGTGTCAACAAAACAGTAAAAGAGACGTGGGTGTAATATGCAGTCTATTTAATTACAGTTGTAGTAATCTACCTCATCTTTCTGCAGTGTCTTCACAGCAAAGCTTTTTGAAGAAAGAACCCAATGTGCAAGAGCCAGATGGTGATCTCCCTCCCCAGGTCTCAGTCTCACCAACTCTCTCACACCAGGCAAGGAGCTCACGTCTGTCAACTGGAGGACAAAACACATCAGGAGTCAAACCTGTCCATAGTACGTCTAACCCTGTCCCTTGCACTGTACACAAGGTCCTGTTTATGTTCCGCGTACCATCACTCTGCAACTAAGTTGTTATTGTCTCTGCACCAACGTCACCGTGATAAATTCCTGTATTGCGCTTGGAGATGTACGTGATTCTAGATTGTGACCGTGCAAACATCTTACCAGCTCCTCAAACTCCTTATTTTCACCGCTCATGTATCGAGGCGGGAAGGGTCTTAGCAAAGAATCCCTCTTGTAGCTCTGTGCAGCTGCAACAAACAGGCTGCAGCGCAGGTCTGCAGCTACTGGATCCCGGCGAAGACAGGAGCACACGAGCTCTCTGACTGCGTCAGGTGGAAGAGGTGGCTGCATTCCCAACACTGTAAACAAATGGGATACGATAACACGTTGGTGGGCACAGAGACAAAACTGTTGTTTACAGAACACCAAATGCCACACGACAAGGTGCGAGGGCTACAACTCACGTGTGACTCAAAGACGTCTGTCATAGACGAACATGCACATCACATTTTGACAATTTTGTGGATAGCATTAGGAAGCAAACAGGGTAGCTAACGTTAGCTGGCTGAGCAACAACAAGTGATGTTAGCCAGTTGCTAACATTAAGTTATCGACGACTGCCGATAACAAAGGCAGCACTGTCTGCTCCGGGACCCTGAAGTAGTTGGCAGTGTAGCCCTGTTAACCTCTAAACATATTTAACAGTTACACGTTTCATGTGTTTGGCGTTACCTTAGGTCTTTGCTTAAGTCATAACGTTCGAGGAAGAGCTGGGTTAAGTTAGCTCAGGATACTGCTGCCTTCAAGGGACGTCAGAAATACGGGGATTAACGTTAGGTTTTGGACGCACGTGAACGAAATGGGTAAACACGACTGGGCGAAATCGGCGGTTAAGGGTGGGGAGCATGGACTCGGTGATAACGATTGATGGCAACAGTAAAATACACAACTTTTGACCAAAAATAAATACACACTTTTAAAAACAAAATCCTTCATCTTACGAGGAGCACTTGAAGGCAGCATTCGTCACACAGGGCTAGCATTACTTCCTTCTCTTGCACCAATATCCATCCAATCAGTGAACAAAGAAACAGCAACTTTTATATGATATGTGATATGGTAGCAACAACAAAAACACACTGCTACCACTGCTCATCCTTCTCCTATTACAACTTCTATTACTACTGCTGATGATGATGATGATGATACTAATTCTAATCGAATCCCCATATCTCAGTGAGTTATTCATTGTCAGAGCCCTTAGCAGAGACTAGCACAGGGGTGATGGCATCATTGTACAATTCACCTACAAATTATAACGACTACCAGATGTCACTGAATTCGCGGTGAGAAATATCCCAGAACGTGAGTTTCAGAGAATGTAAACACTACTACTTCTGTGGTCGTTACTTCCGTGTTAACAAAGCACGACACTGCCATCTAGCGTTTCGGTGGTCTAAGTGCAGAATCACCATCGCAGAAAATAAACACCTACGCCGTAGCTATGGAGGTAGATTCGACGCAGAAGTATAACTTGGCCCTTAACAGTCCTGTTCATCTTTGAATAGAATCCAACTCCCCCAGGTAGGGGGCGTCTCCCCCCGCGTTAAAAAATGTCATATTTGGTATCATTTAACAAAGTTGTAGACTAATTATAATTGAAATGTCCTCTAAATGTGTTTACTTAATCATGCGTCTTTTGTACATATGATATTGATATTCAAATTATATGTATTTACAGAAAATGGATACTGTTAAAGTGGCCATCTTGCCCCAAGTTGCCCTAAATTGCAAACAATTAATTGACTTGTTCGAGGAAGCCCTGACTTTTTCAGCACCGCGGACAGCAAAGTGAGGGAGACAAGGGTGGAGCTCAGTAAAAAGTGGGCTCGCCGTTTTGGTTGTTTGGTTGGTTTGGGCCAGCAAACATCTGTTTCATCACCCTGTTCCTCCCTAATGAAACATCTCTACAATGTCCCTATACTATTCCTATAGGGACTTCACATCATACTGTAGGACATCATACTGCTATTTATCATCATCGTTTGAATCCCTATAATATTCCTCTAATAACCCTACATGGATTTAAAGTGTCTGTGGTACTCAGAAAGGATTTATTGGGTGATACTGGCCTACTTTATGGTATTCTTAGTGTCTCCTGGTATGGTATAACTATTAGATTAGATTAGATTGCACTTTATTGATCCCCTAGGGGAAATTCAGGTGTTACATCAGCAATTGGCAGAACAAAGCCAGAAATGGTGAAGGCAATAAAAAACACAGGTACTAACAGGTACTAATAATAATAATGGGCACTTAACAATAATATTATGCATGTATTTCTATAGGATATCATACATCGTTTCTAGTATTGCTGTGATGTTTATATAGTAGCCTATCCTTAATAGTAACACCCAACCAATCCAATCAAATGCCGAGGATTGTGTAATGCCTTCAATTCATTGGCTCCCATGACAGAAGCGGCCGTGACTTTTCAGCACTGTGGAGAGCGTCCAGGGCGACCGGAAGGGGCGGGGCTTGGCGAGATGTATCTGTCTTCTCGTTGGTCGGTTAGGGCCAGCAACAAATCCAGTTCCCTCCACCCGGTCCTACCCGGGCGGGCACAGCGAGGGGTACGTACGTGCGTAAAGAAGAAGAGCTGACGTCACGTGACCGTCGTTACCCCCGGACCCTCGGCGCCCGACGCTAGACCCCGCGCACATTAGCACATAGGATGCCATTAAAACGAACGGAGGGCAATCCAGCGTCATTCTCGGTGTAAAAAGGAGGTAAGGCGTTTAAATAATGGCCATTTTCATTCATCCCCGTTGAGCCGAACGAGGCGACTCGTTGCGGAACTCGCCGGACTGGGATCACGAGAAGCTCGGAAAGCGGGTTACTTAGAGGGGCATCGAGCTGCCCGGACGAAGGACGCGTCTCCATCG
>OMOT01053603.1:7404-20996 GCA_900312575.1 Acanthochaenus luetkenii
TAGCCTGCTACCATGACACAATGTTGCGTGGATTCATCTGTATGCACCAGTGATCATCTCGCTCTATAGATCAGCTGCTGCATTGGTGAATCATATATAGTATGATGTTGTATTTGTGCCGTGTGCCTCATTTACCAAACCCATGTTCCTCTTTTTATGCAGAGACTAGGGGAGATAATGGAGAAGGGCGAGTATATGAGGATACATGTGGAAGGAGGAGGCTGCTCTGGGTTCCAGTACAAGTTTTCTGTTGTTAGCAGCAGGAATGAAGATGACAGGTAAATTATGTCGGCAGTTTAGTTTTCAAGTCATTGTTTTAATCTGGCCACATCCTATATCCCTGTTGTCTATTAATCCAATCACACACACACACACACACCCTGCACCACCTTTCTCAGAGTGTTTGAGCAGGGAGGAGTGGGGGTTATCGTGGACCAAGATAGCCTGGAGTTTGTGAAAGGATCCACGCTGGACTACACCCAAGAGCTGATCCGCTCCACCTTCCAAGTGATCAAGAATCCTCAAGCTGATCATGGCTGCTCCTGTGGCAGCTCCTTCTCCGTCAAATTATGAGGCCCCCCCTTCCCTGGTTTCTTCAGTCGCATTGTTAATTGTACAGTGGATTATCTTTGATATGCCTTATTCTTTATTCAATTCACTAATAACTGCATCATGTGATAATCAGTAACGCTGACAGAATACTCATTTGCTCAGAAATGTGTGGTTTATTCAGGTGTGAGCTTATTTGAATTGAATGAAATGGAGAGATGTTGATTGGGGTATTTAGCAAATAATAGCATTGTCACCAAAGTTCCTTGACAATTGAGTTCACAATATTCAGAACTGATGTATTTAAACAGAACAAAGACTCCTTTGAGGTGGTCTGTGTGATTGAGTATTCAGTGCTTAGATTTGTCTTTGTATGTAAAAAATGTAAATAGACCATATCTATTAATCTAATCCTGTTTATTTATGAATTAATATAAAGTGCTAAGCAATATAACTTTGTCTGTTACATCTGGAATAAAACCGTTGTGTTCATTTCAGATATTTATATTTTGTTTGTAAATAATTCCTGAGTTTTGGATAAGTTGCTATATTTCCTTTGGTATAATGCCAGTGATGTTATTTAGTTGTATATACAGTCAATTGTACTTCCATGATGTACTTTCTGATGACATCAGAATGATGAAAGGGCAGCCAGTTGGTTTTGTGGTGTTCACACTCTTACATGTAGTAAGGAAAGGAAAGTCAACATGTAGTATCACTCAAAATGTCAAACCCAAGTTCAGTTGCCTTTTTTATTAAAGTTGAATTTAAGAAACATCTCACAAAAATATACAAAAACAATATATACAAATGATATTTACACCGGTGTAATGTAAATCATAATATGCAGCAACTTTTTCTTTTCTTTCTGTAATCAGTCTTAATACAAGGAGCAAAATGTCTTGCACTTTTCATATTTTCTCTGATGAAACATTCCATTTAAGCAATATATCCGATCACATAAAACATTAACATACTCTTGAAAAAAAAAAACAGTCGCACCCTTCATATAAATGAAAACGTGACAATAATAATACACCATAGCAGCACACTGAGAAGTGACCAAAAGAGAAACGCAACAGCGCATTGAAACATCAATTTACGGCTGTTCCTTTGTTTTCTGAGGGACTTGGTTAGATTGTCTTCCAGTAAGCCATGCACGTCCATTAACCACAAACAAATCCTCAAACAAGTATGCACACGTAACATGTCATATGGGGGGGGGTTACTGCACGAGCTGAAAGGTCGCTACACACATGGTCACACACTGCTGAGGGAGGTTTGAGGTTCGACCAGTCAACAACACAATCACATAAACACACCATAAATAAACCATCGGGGTAACACAGTGACCAGGTCAGGTGTACAGTGCATTGTATGCTTTGGCATGCTGACATCCAGAACATAACAGTGGATGTTACATTCAGGAGGAAGGCCACAGGAGTTTAAATTATCAGTACAAAAATAATACAATTAACCAAATGAGTACATGATCAAAAAGTAAGACATATGACAATACAAAAAAGAATTAAAACAAATCCAAACCCTCGTACGTTAAACACTCATAGTAGATTAAGGCTAATTCCGTTTGCTACGTGTTTTTTTAAAATGGCATCGTCAGTAACACAAACTCATACCAACTAGCAAACCTGCCATTTGGGACATTTACACAGATACGTTCATACTACAAAAATAATCCATCATTGACATGATATGCAGATATTAGAGTGTTGATGTGGTGTATTCAGAGCGATACAGGGCTGTATGTCCTCCGCCTGTTGTGTTAACAATCAGGAATGATGCTGTGATGAAAATGAGCCTTGCACATATACTGTACATGCACCTAATTGTGAGGCAGTCAGTCAGATCACGTCTTTCCTCATCTACAGTACTAGCTGCCACATCTGTCCTGCTGCTCCTTGACATGCATCCTTCGCCGGGGTTCCTTTCTCTGGATAGCCATGCTGGGAAAAGCCTACGCAGCCCCTGGGACTCATCGAGGTGAGACTGTCCGGGTCCGTTCCTCAGTGAGGGGCATGGACACACCTCCAGACAAAGAGGCTGCAAGGGACATGGAGGAAAGGACGCAGCCATTAAACGTTTGATTGCCATGTCATTTGTAAACTATCACTGTGCTACGGGGCCTCAGTCATACCTTCTGTCATCTCCACCGGCACTGACGATGAAGCGATCTCCACTTGTGAAGCGTATATTAGTCAAGTGAGCTGAATGGCCCAGAAAGCGTTTGTGTTTGGCCTAGAACAGATCAAGTTTGCATCGTCAAAGTGGCCTTTTTCAAACGATAGTCAACAGATGCGCGTGTCAAGTGGCACCGTATTTACGTGATCGTAGTCATGTCACATCACATGTCATATCACAGGCACATTGGTATTACACGTACGCAAAAATAAGAGGATAATAATAGGATGTCGCTTTGAAGCTATGTGGTCAGTTAACTTATCATTTAGTCATCTCATGCGTGTCCTCGTCATTTCATCTCATGTAGGTTTGCTACAGCAAACGATGCAACCACAATGAACGTGTGATAAATCAACAACAACAGAAATAGTAGACAATCATACTTACAAACTTCTCTGGACATGGAAAGTCAAACAGCTTTACCATTCCAAAGTCATCGCCTGTGACAATGTTGAGGCCCGAGTGGGACACACAGGCGCTGGTGACATCTGCTTTGTCAGTGTTGCGGGACCAGATCCCTATGACCTCGTCCCCGAGGACACTGGACAGAGAGAGAGAGAGAGAGAGAGAGAGACGGAGACAGACGGAGAGAGAGAACCACACTAGTCAATCGACATTTTGATCCGCCATGACCTCTCCATCAGTGCGTGTCAGCTTGAACACTGCACTTCCTCGTGCCTTGACACCCTAACACGGCGGCCTCACCTTGTCCACGTGGCCCAGGTGATCCTGTCGATATGGGACTGCTCTGTGACCTGCTTCCCCGATGGCACCTCATACACCAGCCGCTTATAAGCCCCTGTGGATATCTGTTTGAAGGCATCGGAGGTCACGGGTCATGCTAAAACGACTGCCTGAACCAATACCTGAGGCACGATCTCTCACTGGGTGCCTTCACACGGTCTATACCTGGACGTAAGTGCTGTCAGCAGAGAAGTCCATCTGCATAACAAAGCTGGGGATGTCCCTGCAGCAGTTAATGCGGTTAAGCTGTGGCCCGAGTGTCAGATCGTAGAAGTCAAGCGCACTCTCCGTGGAGCCTACAGCCAAGTAACGGGAATCTGGACTGAACCTGTGCGGGAGAAATGCGGTGTTGAGAAGACGTGTTCTCCCAAGGTTTACATGCGCAGTGTGTAGAGTGGCAGCTATCAATACCTAATATCCTGGATAGCGGAGCGCCGGTCTCTTTTCTTGCCCCAGATTTTGAGCGAGGCGACCAGGAGGATGATGAACTCTCCGTTCTTCATGCCGATGGCGACCATGTCTCCCTCCGGGCTGTAGCTGACGGTGCGCGCCGGATGGCCCAGGTTCACCTTATTCAGCATCTTCTGTTTCCCCACAACACAAAAAGGCAAGGTCATCGCATAATCGTTCGAAACATAACGTCACGACTGAAGACTGAGAGGTCAGTGGGGGGGCTGGAGGTGACGGCGCTGACCTTCTCCGGGATGTCCCACAGGCGTACAGTGCCGTCCTCTGCAGCCGACAGGAACACATCTCTTGACGGATGGGTGCCTACGCCCCAGATAGGTCCGTCCATGTGTCCGTTCACCAGGATGTTGCACGCTGCGTTCTTCTCCCCTACTTCAATGATCTCCGCGCTCTTGGTCCCCACAAGGATTTTACCCTGACACAACGGCCGAGCAAAATATGTGAACATTCCAATAACGGACCCGGCAAAGAGAATTTGATTGATAATTTCATCAAATATCATATCATTTGTACCAACAGTAGCAATCTACCTTCCCCCTGCATACGGAGCGAACGCAGTCTATAATCTGTCCGGTTTCTAGTCGAAAGGCCCTGCAGCGCTTCAGCTCCTGGTCCCAGAGCTTCAGAGCGCCTCCCTCCTTGGACCTGTGGAGGAAAACCAAACACACCGTCCGTTTTATACCTCACCTGGTGCAAATCATAGCTTGTAGTCGATCGCATCCTAAATGCCTAAAGCGACTCACTGTACACTATGCAGTTGGATGATTTTCATGCAGCCGACGTGTGAATGCTGAGTACTCACGGTCTTTCCTTGCCTCCGGTGACAATGAGGCCATCTCTCAGTGTGGTGTACATGGTGAACACAGGGCCGGTATGAGCCTTGGCCACTATTCTTACTAGAATGTGTTCCTTCCACACACACACATCCCCACTAATGGTACCTGTAAATGTCAAGTTATTCTGAAAAGAAAACAAACCTGCACTAATCTAGTGACCTATGAGAGCAGAGCAAGCATTGCAAAAACAATTCACGGTTCATTCAAGCACGGCGTTCAGATTACGGTATCTAACGAGGAAAATACAGCTTAAAATATGATCAGATATCAAACTACGAGAGGAAAATGTAATATGCAAAACAAACAGGAAATAAATTGAAATATTTAATAATGTTGATTGCTAGTTAAGATGAAACAGACGTTTTAAACTGGGCTTGAAATAACAACAGGCCCATTTCACACACAACAACAGAGACTATATTGTATATCACACTGTATTATACGGTATATATCCGAAATTGAGTGGAAAGGAAAGTCACTTACGGCTCCAAATGCCACAGAGAGCATGGTCTGCATCCGGGCGTCCTCTATGGAACTCAACACACCTTTCTTGCTGAGCAAAGCCCGACCAGCTAACGTCCAGAAACACACGTGTTTGATCCCCACAGACACAAAGTGTGTGTCCGAGTCTGGACGAAACTCGGCCACAAAGACCCTCTGGGTGTGACCTATCCGGCTGGCCACTTTGGCACCTTGGAAACAAGGCAGAGTATGTTAGATCAGCGAGTCCCACGCAGATCACGTATTGATCAGCCAGCACTCTGGACGCATTACACGCAGCGAGACAGCAGACACACACACACATTACACACACACACGTGACAGTCTCTATAACGGTCAAAGTCAAGGGAAAGGTGGTTCGTTTTGTAAAATATCTCACAAGACCAGTGCGTACCTTCCTGCCACTTCCAGATGGTGACTGTATGTTCTGGGTCCAGGCCCACAGACAGCAGGAGTTTCCCCGTGGCACTGAAGCTGACAGAGCACACCCCGCTGGAGTGGAAACAACGCAGCACCGACAGCGTCTGCTTAGTCATGGCGTCCCACACATGAATAGATGGAGACGTGGCTGAGTGAGAGAGAGAGAAGGCAACGAGATTACGAGAATAAATGGTCTAAATCTAAATATCATTAAAATCTTTCACTGTTTTCTCTCTTTCTCTCTTTCTCGGCCGTGACGGAGGCGAAGCAGCGGGTGTGGGAGGAGTTCGGAGAAGCCATGGAGAAGGACTTTAGGTCGGCACCAAGAGGTTTCTGGAAAACCGTCCGGCACCTCAGGAGGGGAAAGCGGGGAACCATCCAACCTGTGTACAGCAAGGATGGGACGCTGCTGACCTCAACTGGAGGATGTAATCGGGCGGTGGAAGGAACACTGTGGGGATCTCCTGAACCCGACTGACCCGCCCTCTATGGTAGAGGCAGAGCTGGAGGATGATGGGGGATCAACATCAATTACCCTGGTGGAAGTCACTAAGGTAGTTAAACTCCATAGTGGCAAAGCCCCAGGGATTGATGAGATCCGTCCAAAAATGCTGAAGGCTCTGGGTGTTGAGGGGCCGTCATGGATGACACGTCTTTTCAACATTGCGTGGAAGTCCGGGACAGTGCCAACGGAGTGGCAGACCGGGGCGGTGGTTCCCCTGTTCAAAAAGGGGGACCAGAGGGTGTGTGCCAATCACAGAGGCATCACATTACTCAGACGCCCGGGGAAAGTCTACTCCAAGGTGCTGGAAAGGAGATTGAAGAGGAACAATGTGGATTCCTGTCATGGAGGGGTTGCAGTTCGGTGGGCTGCGGATTGCGTCGCTGCTTTTCACAGATGATGTGGCATCATCAATCTGTGACCTTCAGCACTCACTGGATCGGTTCGCAGCCGAGTGTGAAGCGGCTGGGATGAGGGTCAGCACCTCTAAATCTGAGGCCGTGGTTCTCAGCAGGAAACCGGTGGATTGCCTACACCGAGTAGGGGACATTTTCAAACTTGATATCCCATCATTCAGGAAAACAAGCAGGTTTGTGTCCTAAACCAGAGGGCCACTAGATGACAGCGTGTTAAAAGAATATCTTGGGTTGAAACCAAACAGATTTTCTGTTTCTGAGGCCATAAAAGGTCATTTTTCCATTTGTAAAAATAATGTAATGTCTTGTCTAGAAGGTTCCTTACCTGACATGTCACCGGTATCACCTGAAAAGTAGGAAAATTCAAGTGATTAACAGACAGACAAAATCATTTGTTGATTTGATGTATCTTACTGAGCAGTGGTTTCTGCTATCGACAGACAGCACTGTCAAACAGTATTCTACCGAAAATTATATATAATTATTATATATGAATTCTAAATATGTCACATTTAATTTAATCAGGTGAATAGTTTATATCTTTCTGGGGAGCAAAGGGTTTTATAGGGGATACAGAGGGAATACCTTTTGGAATAATAAGGCATGCAGGGCAATTCCACTACAATTCAACCGTGTAGAGATTGTGATTATGCAGGTTAGTGGCTTTAGAGCACAGATAAGAGCGGGGGAGGGGGGAAGGTTCCCCGCCACGTACGATCATCGCCCTGCACAGAGCACAACACAGAATACAGGGGAGAAAAATGAGGAGGCTGGAGACACGTGAGGTCAACTTCTCACAAACATACCTACTTGGCCAGTTGCCACCACGTTGGGGAATTTGGGGTGTTGGTTGATTGTTAGGCACAGAATGTCATCGCTATGTTCTACATAGAAACTTTGGCTGGCTGTAAGAAAACACACATATATTTTATAATATATATTATATAGTATATTTCACGTTTGCCATTAAGACTTGGATGGATAGTGTATCCATCTTCTAGACTTTTCTCTGTCCTACTCACAGGTCGTCAGGTTGAGGACAATGCCAACCGAGGCCGTGTGGTAGATGATATCCGCCCCCTCGTTGAGATAGTGCACATTGTTGCGGCAGTCGTTGCCACGGTAGCCAAACACCAGATCCAGCACCAGGTCCTGTGGGGGAGTCGGGACCAGGACCAGTCAGAAAGTCAGATAGGTCAATGCCATGACAACTGGGATGTTTTGAGCCAGCTGCTTCATTATTCAATTACAGCATCACCAGAGTCCCCAGAGAGGCTGTCTTGTCTGGACAGCGTATGAGCACACAGCGTCTTTCGCTGAAATAATTACATTAGAAACCAGCATTTGTTCTTCCGCCAGAGAGAGGCCTGCCTGCTGATGATATGAAGTGCACTCTCTTGACATGTCTAATCACTTCGCTTGTTGTGTTTTGGTAAAGATAAGGTCCCCGTTACCTCAATGTGCCTCTTCTTTTTGCCAACGTTGTTGGTCTGTAGCTTCTCTGGCTGCGGCAGCGCCCTGCTGACAGGAGGTCTGAAACAGACAGCTGGGATAAGAGGAGCGTCACCCATAATAATAATAATAATACACTGTTTTCTATTCGTATTCCTAATCTGACTCTAGATATTGGAACCCATTTTAACTCCTTGTGGACAGAGCTCAAATGGGACCGTCCATGAATCTCCACACATGTACAGCCAATGTACAGATGCTACAAGGGACGTTTTATCTTGAAAGCCAAGACAAATCCATTCTGCACTAGCTACCATTGAAAGAGTTTTTCCATTGAAGAAGAAATAAAGAGAGCATTTTCAAGGTGGGATGAAATGAAGGCATAGATGAAGGCAGATGATAAAACAACAGATTATTTCTTTAGATGTCAAGGCTGCTTGTATGAAGGTTTTACAGGCAAATACAGAGTCTGTATTATCAGCGAAGCAATGAAAAGAGGATGTTTGAATAAGATGACGGAGAGGGAACATGTCAATAGAGAGCAAAACGGGAACAGAAATATGTACAATTGTCTAAGGCAAAAAAGAACCGACCATTAAAGGGATGTGAAATAAAAAGCTTCGGAGCAGTGTCTGTACTGTGTCTGTATGTCTGTAATTGCCACACGTTTTCTCAGGCAGTCATCTGATAGCTGACAGACATCCATCAGCATCTGTGTAAAGCAGTCTGTACTCCGGGGTGAACAAAAAAACCAGACGGTACATGTTTAAGTCTATTACACTCGAAATAACTTTCTCTAATTCTTCTGGAAGAAATGAGTCCATCATCAATAAGTCTATAAAGTAGAGCTGCAATGATTAGTTGATTGATTAGTAGATTATATTAATTCATCGAGGTGGATTTTTTAGAGCCGCCGCGTCACATATCTTTACATATTCAGGCTGTATTAGGGCTGTGTGTGTATGTGAAAGATACGTCTTAACAGTCAATGATGCAATGCGCAAAGGCCACGCTAGGTGGCAGCAGTGTTTAAAATGTTTAGCTGGTCGACATGCGGCAGACAGGCGAAGAAGACGTTTCCCTAATGGAAGATGGCTGAAAATACAAGTGGACCTGCCAGACATGAAACAAATGGACTGCGAATGTAAAAACAAAGTCTAAAGCGACAATTCACCAGAGTAACACCTCTGTAACAGCTACAACATGTAAAACCATCTCATCTCCACACAAAACGTTTTCATAAAACAGCCATATATCCATAATCTGCTATTTCCTTTGCCACTAAATGAAGAGTTATGTGTCTTTTATAAATTAGAATGAAATAAATCGCTCAAATAACAGTTACACAATGTTACAGAACAAGCCCGAAGTTAAAGTAGCCATTCGCAGGCATGAAATTGCTGAATACTATGTAATATTTCTATATTATCAACACATAAGACAATATCATTCTACCATAACACACAATTATGATACATGTTATATTAGAGTAGTCCTGACGGAGAACGTCCTCCACCTGCTCCACAAAGACTTAAGAGCTCGATAAAGCTTTGAATTCTGAGCCGCTTGATTCATTATTATTTTGTTATGACTAATGTAACCAAGAATATGATCGAACAACAAAATAATGGTTAGTTGCAGCTCTACTATAAAGATAGAGATCTGTGCATGTTTAAGACGGAACAGTGACCAGAGAACAATCAGCGCTGGAAAGGTTGAATGGACAAACTGTTACCGTGATCTTCTTTTAGAGTCCAGGCAGGGACGTGACGTGGGACACGCTTGTGCTTGAGAGAGGCATGTCAAGTGACCTTTCTCCTCATATTTAATCGAAACCAATGTCTAAATGATTTCCTGTGTGCTCTCTAAATCTAAACTCACAACACAATAGGTAGCTTACCGTGACCCTCTTCATGGCAGCAATGACAGAGAAAGAGCTTAGTATTAGAGGAAGGTTTCTGCCGCCCCGCCGACTTACACAACACTTCAGCCACCGAGGACATAAGATATAGTAGTCGGCACCACGGGGTAACCATAACAACCAAAGCCTGTCTCCATGACAACCACGGCCCCTGTAGATGCTGCGTGGATGCTCGCACCACAGTCAAAAACCGGTAAGCCAATCGATAAAGCCAGAAGCACCAATAGACTGTTACGTGTATTATAATAATAATAAGTTTATGATCTGTGCTCTTTCAGTTGAAGACTTGAAGGTGTTTACAACAGGCAAGTTAAACAATCTTTCATTGAAAAGACTTGTAATCTTGTATGAAGGACGCATCCTTTGCAATATTTCTAATGCACACTCGCCTTACTGACTCGAGTCTTGAATTCATTTTGTATTCTTGTATATTAATACGAGGTTTTAATTTGAAATGTTATGCGAGGCCTTGACTCTAGTAGTAGTTGGTTCAGCCGGCGTAGGTTTGTTTGCCTCATCTCCACAACTTTAAAAATGATGTTGTCTGCTTAATCTTTTGCGCAAAATCAATGAACATAAACAGAAGGGCTTACCTGACCACCCCTTGTCTTCAAGTGGTATTAAAGAAGGAAGCAGGATAATGACACATGGACGGACATTAAAGAGAGAAGAAGAGCAGAGAAGGCCAAGTTATTTCAAAGGGACAGGGACAGGACTGGAATTACACGCAGGAAAGAAAAAGCTGGAAGAAGTCAGAGGGAAGTGGTTTGGCTTCCTTTTGACACAGAGGCCTATGATTGGCTGAAACTCCTCTCAGTTTGTGATGCGCCCACTGGTCCATTCATGGGTACCTTTCATCCACAGAAGGCTCCTTCAGCTGCAAGTGGGGTTTGACGCCCGTCATGGGTCGCACGTTGGTGGATAAGGCCTTGATGGTGTAGTTCATCTCGTTCTCCCTCGTCACATCACTGTCGTAACCTGATGAATGACGAGAACGATAAAGGCACAGCTTGAGCAATACGACGGTTTTGTACCACAATATGACTAACAAGCTCAAAAGAAGATCGTCTCTCACCTCCGTCATCCTCGCTCTCGATGTCCGACTCCTCGCTGTCGCGCTGCCGGATTTCCCGGTGGCCCTCGGCCTCGTGGGCCCAGATCATGAGGCACGTGTCGCCGCCGCCCACTGTCACCAAGAGGCTGTCGTCATGGGTCCATCGCACATTGGTAACGTGTGTGCTGTGGGCCACGTAGCGTTTGAACTTTGCATACTTTCCCTGGGGGAGGAGGACAACTTTATCTAACACATGTGACATTAACACAGAATTAACATACAATTAGCATAAATCGTAAAATCACTAACCGTAAGTCGCAGGACATTCAAAGAGCCTCTCACTCACAATAATTAAGTACAGAGAATTAATGCATTGTGTAAATATTCCGTTTGTCTTACCTTGACGGGATATCTGAAGAGCTTGACATATCCTAGGTCATCTCCCGTTGCTAGCATCTTTCTGTTGTTACTAAGGCAGGCAGCGGTCACCTCAGTGACATCACTGATCATGGGCCAGATGCCTTCAACAGACGTCCCCAGGACACACGTCCACGTGCTCCAGTCTATCTTCTCCACCTGACCAGGGTGAACGGGAGAAGAGCGTGAGGACGGGGAAGGGCCGGTAAGGAGGTTGAACGCATCATGATAGGACGAGACACGGGGAACGGAGGGAGGAGGGGGGGCGTGAGGAGGCGAGGACGTCAGCGGCTCCAGCGAGACGTGACCTCGCATCGGCCTTAATCGCATCTATCATCTCTAACCCTCGTTTTCTTAATGCTCCCCTCCACTGTGTGCCGTGCAAGGTGTCTGAATGTCACACTGTATAAAGGGACCCTCAACACTATCCCAGTTCCACTGCCATAATTAGAACGATACTGGTGAAAAGTGGGCCGTGTTAACGCTTCGCTGCCCTTCCCCGGGCCGTTTCCCATCTCGGGGGGGGGGTGTGGGCCAACAGCGCCATAACCACGGCACATCGTGTTCTGTGGCCCCCGCTTACCTCTGTAGCTGGGATAGTCTGCCTCTTGCCGCGGGGAGCTTCGAAAAATAACTGCTCTTTAGCACCAGTGTTGACTTGGAGTAGTTTTCCTGTGAATGAAAGAGCCCAGTGGGCCACGGCGTGTAATTATTGTTTGAGAGAGCCATATTGAATCCATAATCACCCACTCTGAATTGGTTCTGCGGCAGCCTGACGCATTTATCGCTTCCCATCATTTGCGAGGATTCACTGAGAAGCAGCATAGCAACTGAGCAAACGTGTTTACCTCTCTTGTCCCAGTCCAGATGGGTAATAAAGTTGAGAGATCCTTTGCACACCCCAACCCGTTTGCTGTTCATCACGTTGTAAATGTCCACAAAGCTGTCGGCCGACGCTACCGCAAGGTACTTCCCAGCACCTGAGCAAACACAGCAGAGAGGGCGACGCCCGGCAATCAATTTCACAGGAACCATTCGGACTAGGGATCAATAAAAAGAGGTATAAGGATATTATTCTCACAAGGTACAGGGACGAAGAAGGGCTTTGACAAGCACCGGGTGTTTACATAGATTATTCATGTATTTACTTTATTATTGTGGTTACATATGTTTAAATTTAGCCATCAATATATGCTTACATGATCAGCATAATTGGTGATTAAATTAAATTAATATATGGATATTTTATAAGATATACATATTTGGTAATATGTTAGGATATAATAGGATATAAATATGGAAGTCAATTTAATTTATGTTTATTAATCATTGAGTGGTAGAGAAGGGGTAGGATTAAATAAGTGTATACTTCTTCCTACTTCGGACATGTTAAGTGAATATTGTTTAGATTTATTTGATAAAAAATGTTAAACCATTTTTGTTTTGTTGTTGCTTATTATTTTATTTTACTTTATAACATGTTCGAAATAAAGATTTCATTCATTCATTCATACAATAACAGAAATGTGGAACTACTCCTAGGTGCAGGCTCTCGGGGATTCATGGGTGTTGGGTTGAGAAATGGGATCCCTTGCATTGTAGATCAAGGTTAAGTGTCGTGGCGAAAGAGAGTTTAGTTTCTTGCTCTCACTTTGTCTGCCCCTACTGTTTCTCATCCTTCTCTGTCTGTCTCTCTGTCTTGGCCTTATTACGTAGACCCATTCATTTGGGTCAGTCCTGCAGCAAACTCCCCTACTCACAATGGGAGGGAAAATATATATACCCGACTACAGAAGTGATCAACTTTACCTCGGCACAGCATCCTACATAAACTCAGATAAGGGCATGTTGATTTTAGAATCCTAGTTTCTCCTCAGGTAGGATTTGAGGAGGGTTTTGCACTAGTGAGGAGATGGGGAGGTTTAACCGCACACCTGGAGAGAATCTGATATCAGAGACGAAGTCCTTGCGATGGTGGAAGGACACCAGGTCCTCCAAGGTGTCTGCGTTCACGATGAGGAAGCTGCCGTCGTTCAGGCCCACCGCCAGGGCCTTGCCGTCAGGGGAGAAGCAGCAGCAACGGCCCCCTGTGGAGGAAAAGGTGTCTATTCAG